>CABHPH010135156.1:15315-60876 GCA_902168325.1 Peromyscus nudipes
TATATATATATACACATACCAATCATTTAAAAATTACTTTTGCTGGGTGGTGGTGGTGCAGGCCTTTAAGCCAAGCACTCAGGAGGCAGAGGCAGGTGGATCTCTGAGTCTGAAGTCAGCCTGGTCTACAGAGTGAGTTCTAGGACAGCCAGGACTACACAGAGAAACCCTGTCTCCAAAAACCAAAAGGGGAATTACTTTCTATTTCTAATAAAGTCTGCTGCTAGAAGTTCTTCCTCTCCCAAATGCCAAATGGACAGACTGTACTAGAGCCTTGAGCAGCTTGTTCCTGCATGCACCATTTTTATCTAATTCCCATATATCCCACTACTCTGTGAAACTGGTATAACTCTCATAGTAAATAACTAAATGTCATGGGCTTTGTGGGTACCCTGAAAGCCCATATATCAAACTGTGGGTGTGATCAATTCTTTCAAGTACAAGGATCCCAAGAGGGACTGTAATACTCTCAGCTGCCAGCAGCTAATTCACACCCATGCATATTCTGTAGTCTCCTCCCAAGACTTCCTGTCAACCAGCTAAGAAGCACCAAAGTGGTTAACAACTAGTTTGCTGAGGCATAAAGTACTTATACTTACTTCTTGGGACAGAGAGTGCAAATTGAAAAGTGGCCCTTCCTAAATAACCTGCCTCCACTTGCAAAGAACTACACCATTCTAAGACATGTTTTTGTGAATTATACACACATTATAAAGAAGTTCTAGTCCTTAAATCTGCTTGAAATGGTGAATCTCTACTAACCCCATCTCCCAGGCCATGGAGTGGGTTAGGGATGGTGGCAGATAGAGGCCTACAGCATGATGAACACCACAGGCAGGAAACCACTGTCCAGACTGCATCACAGCTCTATCCTTACCAGCTCTGTGGCTTTGACCCAGTCCTTTTGTGTGTAGAAAGTGGAATGAAAAAAGAAAATTTCTGTAATTCTCAAAGTTACAAAGCAGTGATGTCATTGAGTAAGCTATTAAATAAATGCCAGCAAAGCAAAAGATATACATGGCTCAAACCTGGGGGGGGGGGGGTAAGGGAGAGGAGCTCAGTAGCTAAGAGCACTTGCTGCTCTCTCAGAGGACCTGAATTGAGTTCCCAGCACCCACACCAGGCAGCTCACAACCACCTATAACTCCACCTACAGGGTCACTCTCTTCCGGCCTCCAAGGGTACCTGTGCACATGCCACTCATACATACATCCAGTCTGCCGAGGGAGCTAAGCGTACAGTAATCTGCAAACAGGACTTGATGACACCTGTAAAGCACTGTTTGGAGCTGAGGCCCGTGAATGTAAGCTGATAGTAATTCAAACAGTCCTCCTCAAATACACACTGAGATAGCTACTTCTAATTGTCAACTTGACACAATCTGTAATGACCTGGGAAGACTCTCAGACTGTTAGATCAGGGTGGCCTGTGGGCATGGCTAGCAGGGATGTTCTAACTAGGTTAACTAGAGGTGGAAAGACACAAGCTGGGGGTCAGCAGGACCCGAGTATATGCAATCATTTTCTCTCCACTCTGAACTGGAAACAAATATGTGTGAAAAAATCTTCTAGAACATGGAAATGTTTTCCACCTTGTTTGGGGCAATACTAACTTTGGCCTATAAAATGGAACAACTCATTAATTAAACATTTAAAGTTTTAAGAGGTATAATAGCAGCACTCAGGAAGCTGAGGCAGGAAGAGTGTAAGAACAGCCAGAGCTACATGGTATGTTCCAGGACAACGTGAGCTACACAGCAAGGCCTTGTCTCCAATATCAACAAATCAGTATCAATAATTTTAAGGGGGTCAACAAGATGGTTCAGTGGGAAAGGTACTTACCATCAAGCCTGAGGACCTGAGTCCAATCTCTGGGACCCAAATGGTGAAAGGAGAAAACTGACTGCTAAAAGCTGTCCTCTGGCCTCCACATGCACGCCATGGCACGTATATACATGCAAACACATTTGCATACACATACAATATAAATAATACGAAAAACTGAAATGTGTTCATCTTGATGGATATAATTTACCTAAACTTTCAAAACCTAGAAAAGCAAAGGCAATAGAATATATCTTCTATAATTCAGAGTGGAAATATTACACACTTAGCAACTTAGGGAAGGAAATAAGAACAAATGAGAAGTACTGGGCTAAAGACTTAGAACCTGGGGTCTAGGAGGACAAATATTTGTATGTGCCCTTATTCTATCTAAGCTACAGATGAAAGCTCTCCCCTCCCATGTCCACAGCATGTGTCTTCCCAGAAGTCTTAGTCAGGACCACCAGCTCACGCTTGCCCTCATCTGCTGCAGCCTGCAGTGCTGTTTAGGCCACAATACTCACACAGCTACAGAAAGCAAGCCTGTGAATGCCCAATCACAGCAGACCAGCAGCTGTGTGAGCAGAGGTGTGTAAATGCACCTGTTCCACGGGACTTCATGTTTAATTCAGTTTGCTCAAATTGGAACAGCAAGGCTCTCTAACTATGGCTAGACAAGGAAATGGTGTTGCTTGTTTGGAGGGAGGCTGTTTGCTGGGAGAGAATTGCACCTCTCGTTCATTCACTCCTTCACACAACAGCACCTACTCCATTCCGGCTATTATGTCCCGAGCTGAGAACACAAAGCCCAAGTTCAGCCTGGTGGAGGTGGCAGACAACTGAACAGATGGTTGTAACCCACTAACACACACTGGCAGGTTCAATAGTACACACAGGCCTGGGTAATGCTGTGAAACAGAGAGCAGGGGAAGACTCCCTTTGAAGGCTGAAGCTTTTTCCAGAAGGCAGAAAGAATGAAAAACGTACCACCACACACACTCATTTCTAAATCTGGGTAAACAGTGTATGTTCTGTATCTTATTTTTTAATGTTTTTCTCTAGCAAATATTCCATAAGAAAATCTTAATTTGATAATGTCTATAGACTTTGAAAGCTTTCCACCCCCAAAAGCTTCTTTCCCATACAGAGTAAGAAGTGCTAGTGTTAGCTCATCACAGATGAAGAGAACTGGAGAGCAGAAACACATCAACATCATCTTGTAACAGCTGTATGAGGCCTGAACAGCAGGAGAGGACAGCCCACCACAGCACTAAAATACACTATGAAAGTAAAGAGAGCCCTAGCACTCAGGAGGCTGAGACAGGATGACTGCTACAAGCTAAAGACCAAACATAGTGTACAACAAGCCAGGAAAAGTTACACATCAGGACCTTGTCTCAAAAACACAAATTAAGTGTAAAAGTTACAAAATGGGTATGTGGAACATATCTGACTTCATTTTGTACACAAACAAGAAAAAGTTTCCTAGAAACAGCTGGCTACAGACCTGCTGGCCATTACTCCCCACAGGCATTCACTGGACATTTGCTCCTCAATGCTGCATACATACACAGAAAATCAAGCTCCTGCCTCCAGCATGGCCTCAGCCGAGGCAGAAGCAGTCAGGTGAGCAGAGCTCAAGAACATTGGACAAGGAATAGTACAGAGTGCATAAGCTGGGACAGC
Organism: Peromyscus nudipes; assembly: GCA_902168325.1. Taxonomy (NCBI): domain Eukaryota; kingdom Metazoa; phylum Chordata; class Mammalia; order Rodentia; family Cricetidae; genus Peromyscus; species Peromyscus nudipes. Next base: position 18,825 of record CABHPH010135156.1, read on the forward strand.
TAAACGTCTGGTGCCAGGCACTACCTAGAAATGCAAAAGCAGAAACAAAAGCTCTGGTAGAACTAATAAGATGCAACACTGAAGTAAATGCTTCAAACTACTAGGACAACTATGCCAGACCCAGCGGGAGAGGCCTGCAAGTCAGAGTTAGAGGACCCTGAGCTACACAGTAAGACCCTCGCCAAAAAAAAAAAAAAAAGGACACTCTAAAATCTCCTGAAAATTGATAAGCTGACTTCAACTAGGTTCGTTAATATCTTATAACCCTTGCAGTGACTCTCTGCAAGTGTGCCAATCCTCTGTCCCTACCTCCGGTAAGGCCTCAAATGCTTGAACTTTGACCTCCTTAGCCTTTCTGTAGTCATTCTGTAACACACACACACTCTTACTGTGTAATGTGTGGTTTGAGAGTTACTGTGAGTAATTAAGATCAGAATAAAAGCCCCTGTATCTGCCGATGGCCAGCTAGCAAAGGAAGTGGAACCACTTAGCAAACTGCAACCAACAAAACGGACACAGCTTAGGAATTTGCTTCACTCAGTAAAACCTGTTATTTTAAAAATACAAAAAAGAAGAAGAAGAAGAAGAAGAAGAAGAAGAAGAAGAAGAAGAAGAAGACGACGACGACTTTATGAGCTGAGGATGTAGCTGAGTGATAAAGTACGTGTCTATCATGTCCAGGGACCTGGGTTCAATCCCCAGTATCGCAAGAAAAAAGGACTGTGCTATATATACTTTAAAATATGTAACTATCGAGGTTGGGGATTTAGCTCAGTGGTAGAGCGCTTGCCTAGCAAGCACAAGGCCCTGGGTTCAGTCCTCAACTCTGGAAAAAAAAAAAAGACAAAAAAAATAGTATGTAACTATCAAAGAACATGGCAAACACAGGCTGCTCTCCCAGTCCATAACCCCAAAATCACAGCACCTCAATAGCACCATTGGATGAAAAGGGGAGGGAGGACTAAAAAGGTTCTGAGGCTCATTTCAAAGTTCAAAGTACCACTATCCTATCAACAAAACTCTATTACCTTAAGGCAGAACAACTAGCCAGACCAGAGCACCAAAGCGGGCATCTCACAGCCACAGTATGACATGTTTACAATGTACCACACGTGTTTTTCTTTTACTGTTCTGGTAGATAGTAAATGATATCAGAAATCAATGTTTGCTTTACTAACTAAGGAAGCTTAATGTAAATAAGTCCCTACACACACACACAGCTAAACGACTTCAGGTACATCAGAGGTCAATTTTTGAAAACTGACTCTTTTCCCTGGCCCTGCAGCTCTAAGCTGTAGGAACAGCAATGCTCCCAGCTGCCTCCTCCTCCTGGCACTCAAGTTTAAAGGTAAGGGGCAAGACAGACTTGTGATGTTTTGATAGAGCCTGTTGCCATGGAAATGACTGACTTGCTCCTCATGAAGCACCATGACCTCATTGCAAATGAAAAGGGGAAACGACGATTTCTGAGGATTCAACTGAGAGAAAAATTAACAGCTAGGGGAGGAAAAAAAATCAAAAACCTAAGAAGACAATCTGGAAAATATCACAATGTCAAGAGCTATGCTGAAGTGTTCTTGGAGAAGTCCTAAAAGCTTCAGCCTCCAGAGCAGGAATACAATAATCAAAAAGAAAGACAATATTAACTTCACGGGAAGATAAACCACACACTGTCTTGTCTTGTGGTTTCTGAATAAATACATCACAGCCTCCATCCTGATAGGTTAGGAGCCCATGACTTTCTGTGGCTATGTTATAAAATTAAAACTGCCTTACACTTTCCCCACTCCTAAAAGCAAGCTGCTTTTTCCTCTTTTTTTTTTTTTTCTTTTGCTTTTTCGTGGTGCCCTGTTTATACAGCTTATCCCTTATCACACTGACTAGACTGGGAACCACAGCAGATGGTCCCCCAGACATAGTTCTAACAGGTTTTTTGTGCAAACAAAAGATAAAGAAGGCTACAGCAATGATTTACTGATATCTAAAGTTGAAAACTGACAAAATACAAACTGCTTTTGCCTTACTGTTTGAACTGTTTATCCTTTAAACTACTAACTAAGTTAGATATGGCCAAAATGAAATATGACTTCAAAACTTTAAAAAAAAAGAAAACAGTTTTAACAGCCATTGAGTTTTGCTTCTGAGGTACTAAAATGTCCTAAATGACACTCTTTAAAAACATTACCCTCCATTCCCCTTGTACTAGCAAAAAGAGAAATGTTTGCAAATTTCTGTCTTATAAAATCTGTTTGGTTGTTATACTATGAAATAAGCTTCTCATCTGGATTTTCCTTAAAGAAAACGCACTTGAACTGAAATTTCCAAACTGTTTTCCCAGGAAGAGCTCACTAAAGGATGAAATGACTGAGCCAATCTGGAATCTTGGTTGGAAAGCTGGAGTCTACTCCACTCTAAAATAATCTCCCAGCTGAACAGAACACAAGACCACATGGAAACTGCCCCCAAACTGCTCACCCTTCAAGATTAAAGCCTGTTTGCACATCATAAAGCAGCAGCTCCCTCATGACAATGGGATGGATAGCAAAGAGCACTGTGGATGGGACACCTGAAAACCCAGCAAGGGCCCCAAATGATAATCTATAACGAAACTGACAAGCATCTGAAATAAACCACTCAGACATCAAGAGAAAATATACCAGACAGACCCACAGGGCTCTTTTAATGTAGGTCATGACTGTCAGACCATAGCAAAACCATGGTGACCCTTGATAAACATTAACCTTGATTATCTGTAAGCATGCACATATTTTGCTCTGAGTAACCAGTCCTCTGATGTCAATGCTTAAGGCTGCAAGAAGTGAGTATCACCATCAGCTATGAGACTCTTTACACTAAAGAAGATGTCTGCCCTGACATGTTTCTATGAAGAAAGGCACAGGAATAGCTTCTATCAAGATAGCCCAGCTTCTGAGGACTCCATACTACCTCAGCTAGGACTACTTCCTCTTACTGTCTAAGGGATAAATATGACTGAGTGTCCCTGGAAAGATTAGCAAAGCAGATTAAAATCAGATTGGTATAAGAAAACCAATCGCAGCATCTCTTACATGTTCACTTTTTTTGATAGAAATTATTCACCAAGTCTCTGGGTAGGAAAGAGGTGCTGTTCAATGCTGATCCTCCAATTAATCAAAGCTACTGCAATGTTCTATGAAACCCTACATGTGAGCCAAAATTCTCCATGCCGAACACAATGAGTATACTAATCAGAGATAATTTATCCACACACAGCTTGTTAATTCAGGAGTAAAAGCACAATATCACCAAGTCGGAGTTACAAACGTGAACCGGTTCAAGCCAGCTTGTCACACTGCCTTCTACAGCAACAAAGCAGATGTTTGATTGTGCTAGGCAGCTATTACACATGAGAACTGAAAGCAGGAGCTAGTGGGAGACTTTGCTCCAATCAGTGCAAATCCATTACTCCTAGAAGAGCGGTGGGTCAGAGTTCACCTCTGTGGGGCATACAGCATTCAGCAGAAACAATAGGTGTTCTCTGCACAGTGTTTGCAAATCCAATCTAAGCCACTGTACCACGGGTAAAGCACATACTTTTCTGCTGTTAGGGATATTCAAGATTCATAAAATGATAAGTATATTAAGTGTAATCTAACAGCCATTATTTGATGTTCTGTATCCTAAATGAAATAGTGAATTGATTTCTACACAAATCCTGTCGAACAGTCAAAATCTAATCTTGGTTTTCAGAGCAAAACCATGGTGTTCAGTCTAACTCTAGGACAATGTCCAAATCATTATGTTGATATAACTTGAAATAAAAGCATCATGTTTTCTTAGAAGACACACGAGTCTTACTTCCATCTGCAATCATTTTGTAGCATGAAAAACTTTCTAGCTGAAATATGTTTACGAATAACATTAGATTTTTTTCATTGAAATTAAAATTCAAAGGTGTTATGAAAACTGTTGTTTGCATACAGCCCCAATCACAAAATTCTCATTATGGCCACTGAATACATACATACATATATATATATATATATATATATATATATAAATGCATAAATATCAACCACATAACTGAAAGGTAAAATGGTAATACTGACACCCATTATGGAAATTTCCAACATGAAAACAGCAGATCTAATACACTTTAAAAGAAAAACAAAGGCAACAGGAAACATGTAACAAAGTGTTATGAAATGTGGTCCTTAGAATCCCAAACTTAGTAATTGTCATCATATTAGAAGGAGGCTCTGGCTACAAGCTAATTTAATACTTAAATGTTAATATAATTTCCCTATTACTACATCTGTCATGGATGCTTTTTAACCAATAAAAGCAAAAACAAAATGGTATGCAAGGAAGGAAAAGTCCTCTCAGCAATACCCTCCCTGCACAGACATAAACCTGCTCCGGGCCATCGAGCTGGCATTTTCTATCTTTTATCAGTGTATTTCCCAAAGACCGCAATACGAACAGAAATAAAGTATGGAGCTATCATAACACAACTGAAATGTGGCTGTGTTACAGAGCACATGAATGTGTTTTTAAAAATATTTACTCTACCTAAAGTATGCAAAGAATAAATTTAAAAACAAGGAAATTAATTTTGTTAGCCAATGCACACATGACTCACAACAACAGGACTGGATGAATCTCGTTACAGATGCAGCAGTGCGGACCCATGTGCATGATAAATAAAGTATAAGAAAGCACTCAGCATTTCTATGTAAACTGCGTCTGAAGGATTATTATGGGACACACACACTAGCTGAACTTAGAGTGTTCAGGTTTTAAACATTAATTTACTTTGACTATGTGCATGTCAAAATGAAAGATTGCTGTCTGGATTCAGACATGCTGTATTAATATTGAAAACAGGCATTCACTTCAGGTCAGTAGTCACTCCAAGTCGGCTTCAGCAGGTGGTAAAAGTAATGCACTCATTAAAATGTATGTGGTACAAGGTTATCTCCCCAAAACAGCTCTCAAACAGAGGTAGCCTTGAAACTTGAGCATTAGACATGCTAGAACCAACCTCTAATTGTCACAAGTATAGAGAAAATTGAACTTACTCTTGCTAGCTAATAACCAATGAATTTAGTTTCTTTCATCAGGATCTTGGGAGAAGTCAGAGAATTCAATTGTTGGATGCTAACCTGGCTGCCACCAACAGTTAAATGCTCTTGAACCAACCTGTACCAACTACAGCTTCTTTTTAGACCTTGAAGCTAAATAAGACACTTGCTCTCATTTTGGATACCTTATTCTATTTCTCAATTAAATGATATTTTATACATTAATAAAAATGAAAGCATTTTATTAGCTCCATTTATATTAATTTTCCCATTTGTAGCATAATAAATTTCAGTTCTCCAGAATAAAGGCATAAAGTTCCAAAGAGGAGGTCTGACTTATAACAAAGATTTTTTTTTTCCCAAGATAAAATTATTTCTGACCTTCAGCATCCACAACTGTATGGATAACTCCCCAGTTCCCAAGCTTTTTTAAAGTTATTTTTCAATGTCAGGAATAAATCTTTTCTGTTTCATACAGGCTACAGCTAAACTTAAACAGTATTGTTCTCCAGTAGAGTCTTCCATCTTCTCACTTAAAAAACACCTAATTAATTTAACACTACCCGATAATCCACTTCATTTGAATAACATTAAAGCAAATATAGGCTATTGCCTTTATAGAGTATTTATGCTCACTCACACTCACACACACACATACAAAAAAGCAAAACCTGTCCATCCAATTTGTACATAAGAGCAGACAGGGTCCCTAAATTTGTAATTAATCACATCACATTGCTTCATTTTCTCATTATCTACCCAATGACCAGATAAGCAAACAGGGAGAAGGGCAGGTGGACAGAGGGGGGAAATGGAAGTCTTCTTGCAAGGGTAAGAGCAGATCTGTCTCCTTGGTTGAATACACAGCATAACAGGCATGTGATGCATATCTAATGAATAAATGAATCTACAAAGAGTCAGAGAGCACTCGAGTTCACCTCGTTCATCTTATTTATGAATAACCTGCGGTTCAGGAAGATTAAATGGCATCACTAAGGCTACAGGGTAAGCTGGTCATCCCTGCAAGATCTAACATTATGCTTCTGCTTTTTGCCCTCCTACCTACACATATATTTAAGTTCAATGTAACACTCTTTCTAGAAACTTGGGCCACACAAAAACAACCACAGGTGAAGAATGTATTCAGCGGTTGGTTTCACATTCAGAAAAAAGAATTTTCCACACTCAAGAACATCAGTAGGATTAAAATAGCATAGCCCTGGCCTGAACATTCTGGAGGCTGTCTTCAACACTCCTTAGAGTGACGCGCTTGGATTTATCAGGTGGTCAATGACTACATCAATAATAAAACCTAACTAACTAAAGTATTCCTGACCAGAGTGAAAGCATCTGCTTGGCAGGTGCAGAAGGAATGATGAATCAGGAAGAAATACCCAATAATGGCCAGCCGCCTCAAGGAGTCAGTAAGTGCAGGAAGAAGAGAAGAAGCAGTTGAGGAAACCAACAATGAACAATGTGCCCTTGTATTCGGTCACTTTGAGCATGAAATCTATACTTACAATGCCTATGAATCACAACATCTGAAAAGTAATAACAAAAGCATTTACTTTGGGCTCAAAGAAAGGTCTCAAAAACTTAAGAACTAACTACAAACTACAAAAAACAAACAAACAAACGCTAAATTGCAATTGTTCAGGTGGTAACAAGTCATTCTCTGATTTTTATCTAAAAACAATGAACAAGAACAGTACAAATGAGAAAACACCTATATAACAAGCTTCATTTGTTTCTCATAAAATGGCATGAATATTGATATAAACTCATTAAAAATCCTAATCAAGTGCTTATTGTAAGCAAAAATATGGTAAGTGCTATGAATAAAAAGGAAAAGACTGTTTCTGCGCTCAGGTTCTACCTAGTAAGAAGCACTGCGTGAAGGACTGCAGTGGGGTCCAGCAGGTTAGAAAAGCAGAGAGTGCAGGCCACAGCACTGTTAAGGGATGGCCTGCGTGTGGTCTGGGTGGGACAGGGCAGGGAAGGGTACAGAAAGAGCAGTTCTAACAGGGCTTCCCACCTGACAGTTCTAATGAAGTACTTTACCTCAGGCAAAGTTACACAATGTGTGGGAAGAGCCATCACTGGGCCTCTCACTTCTGCCATAGTCAACATGATTCATTTGTGAGAATTAAAAACCTGAGAAAAGATGAGGAAGTTCACTGACTATCAGCTATTTTTGGAACAAGACCCCATATCCTCCGACACCTAATCCCACATTTTGTTTACAAAAATCACTGCTTTCTGACTCACTGGCTACCAAAAGAAGCCATCATATTTTGCCTCACTTCCTAATTAACACTCACCACAGAAAAAGATACACAGGAGAGAAACACGTGCAACTAAAATGCACTTAAATAGGTCAAAATCGATTAAATACATGTTTGAATCAAACTTCATTAGCATGGCAAGAGCATGTCAGATACTCGAATTTAAAGCATTACATATAATGGGAAATTTCTTCATTAAAGCTTAATAGCTAATGTCTGCCAGCCGCTTATTAACCATCACAACAACCCTATAGCCATTTCGACATGAAGAATCACAGGCCTAGAGAAGCCTGAGCAATTTTTATGAAAACATTCTGCAGGTTTTATTGGTATTTGAGTTTCTCAGTATCCTTAGGATCAATAGTTGATCAAAGGCTGCAGAGGAGACAGTTAAGACAGAACCAAAGCAGTTACAGTACCTTTCAGAGAAAGGGCTAAGTACAGTGAGAGGAAATACTACGTGTATTTTCTATAATAAAGATGAAAATATTCTGTGGATGAGATAAAAAATTATATTTAAGGTCTATAAATGTCTTCTACTGATTCTCACTTGAACAGATTTAGTTATTTGGGTTCTCCTTTAGGCCTTGCTCAGACCCATCCTTTTTCTCCATAAAGTCCTCAATTTCACCATACACTGTGGGTAGCATTTGTCTCCATGGGAATCTTTAGGTACATGACTCTTAACAGTTAAGGAATAGAAATAAAGTCATAACCAAGGTACTAACTTCTTAAAACTGCCTGTGATGCCTCCTTCTCAGTTTTGTGATACTTTCTCACTGCCATTAAGAAAGTATCAAAAGATGTTCATAAGCCCTTGCTTAATAAAGCCAATGACCCAACTCCCTTTCCTAATTAAAAGCTGACGGTAGTAAGAATACTTACTATTTGCAATGAATGTTCAGACATACCAGTCTTATTAAATTTATGTCTATCTTATAATTTCTTCCATTACTAATGCATGCTTAAAGAAATTGATTCTGAGATACATTTTTCTTGTCCTCTACCAGGCCTTGACACAGACTAGCATGAGTGGTAGTGGGGACTAACAAGCAGATTCAACCAACACGGATGATTGAAATTAAAAAGCTATATAACATATTAACATATCTAGGCCACACAGAAGGGTCATGAGGTAAGATCATCAGCATAAATTAGCACATTATTATGAGACAGCCACAGAAGCCAGGCAAAAATCTGCAGAGCAGATCTTTTCATCACAACGACTATATGATGTTGTTTGATTGGATTACGTGAGGAAATACTGCTAGTCTCATACCACCATAGACTACTTCCACTCCTACCCTGAGATACACATGTGAATCCAGAGAGCCTGGGGTGTGGATAGAGATGGGTGGAAGGAATTTATTAAACATGTGTTTTGAACATTTGGCTGATTTTGTCCATTTGTCTAGGAATAAGGGCTTAAAAAAATAACTCATTGCATTTTTTGTTTTTTCTATTTTCCCTACAAGAATCTGAAAACATAAAGTCATGTAGGACAATAACCCTTTGTTATTTACCAAGCCCACAGAGTTTTCCATCTCTAAGAAAAGATGAAGAGACTAGACTCATGTTAAATAATTACAGCGCTGCTTAAGCTACAAAGTAAGTCTGGATCATGTCCTCTAAAGCATTCACATCAGAATGCAATCTTTCTTATTTTTCAGGCTGTCCCCAGCTCACAGGACCACTGTCAAATCCTATAGAATTTCTAGATGACTATCAGTCGGTACCCACTGTAACTGCTGCTAAGTAACTAACCTTTCCCTTAACTGTGCATTTTAAAGCAATTCAGGCAAATCATATGTGCATCATATTACTGGCATCCACAAAGGCAGCAAGAAAAATGAAGATTTACATATAAGTACATCTGTTCACATGAACATAAAAACAAACCTCTCACAGCCAGAGGCGTCGTCACTCATTAAACTACAACACATAGGTGGTAAGTGGGACTATCATGTCAGGGCGATAAGCATGGGGTTTTAATGGAATAAGGTGCAAAGTCTTCTATTATAAGGCATACTACCCTTAAAAAAAAGTGATTTGGGGAGAAGAACACAAAAGCTGAAATGTAAAACTGATGCAGATTCAAAACAATTTCTCCATAAAGGGTGGTAAAAGGCACCTGAAAGGTCCTGCACATCTGACCTAACCCACAAAACAAGGACCACCCACCTCATAAAAAAAAAAAAAAAATTCGTAGCCCATGCTGTTTTACTTCCAGTAAAAACCCCTGGCAAGTGAACAAGCTGAAAACCACCACGGACGTAAGATGGAACAGAAGATCATCCTACCCGTATAATCATACTAGGGTCACACGTGAGTTCTCAGGCGCTGGCCAAACAGCTCAGGACTTAAGAGCATACCCTGCTCTTGCAGAGAACCTGGGTTGCGTTCCCAGCACTCACATCAGTCAGGCTCACAAGTGCCTCTAAGTTCAGCTCTAGGAGATCTGGTGCTTCTGACATCTGCAGTCACCTGCACACTCCTGCACAGACTCACACACACACACACACACAATTAAAAAATACTTCTTTTTTCAAGGTACTAACCCTTCAGAGGTGTTCACCTGCATAGTGACAGATTCAACCACATTGCTGTTGAAAGAAGCCTACCATCGAGCCAGAGGCACGTTATCTAATTTTGTATTTCTCACCTAGAAAAGCTATTCATAGACCCTAGATTCTCCTTCTGCCACATTACTGCCAAAGGACACAGAAACGGTGGAAGGTTTTGCTAAATTTTCAGAAGTGCTGTTCATATAAAATGACTTTCCAAAGTGGATACGCCAGGGTGGTGTGACCTGAAAGCCACACAAATTGTTTATTTATGCCTGCTATGTTTTAATCACTGGACTGTTTTAGAGACTTCAAAAAATTAATGGTTTTGGCTATACAACAGCAACTATGTTTCCCATGAAACATTAGCTGTCACATTAAGACAAGGTTTTATCATTAATTATATTGGATTATATAGTTTATGTCTACAACATGATTGTTAAATAACCGATTTCCAAACCATTTCAAAATAAAAATGAAATCTGATCCCAGCAAGCCTTACATGAATTAGGGATCCATTTACAAAACAGAAAATTAAATGTAAAAAATATAACCTCAATTTAAGACATTTGCAGATAAGACATCCAACACTTTTTTCATCAAAAAAAGGCAAATGAAAATACTAACATGGATCAATAGTGCCATCTTTTGGGGTTTTTTGGAATTGCTCAAAGGTGTACAAAAACATCTTGAATGCACACAAGGAAAGCACCGTAGAGGCGGCAAATCAAGCAAGCTATCAGTTTGTAACATATATAACCTACATTTCATCGACACATTAACTATGTATTCTTAAGTGTATTGCATAAACCTCATGTTCCTTTTGACGTCAGTTCCATTGGTTGGACAACTCTCTTAAAGAAGCAGAGAAAACTTTAATGACTGAAATCCAGAAATCCGAGCCATTCACTGCTGAATCAGATTCCAACTTTAATCCATTATAGTTATATAACTGCACAATCATAATTATCCTGTTATAAGCAATGCACACATTTCTATACACAATTTTGAAAAATAATTTATTGTTTTTACAATGTTTCTTATTATACATGTGCCCAAAGAAATGATGCTTATACTTAAATGATTACATGACTATATAAACGTTAACTGCATCAGAAAGGTATTTACATTCCAAAAATATTAAAACTTGTATCCAAGACAATATTTCACCATGTATGACAATGGGGGACTCATCACTGAACACTGCAGATGGCCTTTCCCTTAGTGGGTGGAAGGGGATCTCAGCGTTCATCATTACAGCTTGCACCTGCCTTATACCTTACCTAAGTCACAAGATGCTACAAGTGGACTGGACAGGCCAGCTTCAAACACTCCCACTCAAGGGTTTGTGCCTTACATTGATGAGGTAGGTCTGTGTACACCTTCACTGTCTTTTGTGTTGGTATTCTTCAACAATTTCTCAAAATTGTATGCAATCAGAACATACTCCTCTAGAGCAGCCTCACACTTCCTTCATTTCTGTAAGCTAACTAACAATTCAGCACTCACATGGAAAGGAGAAAATATTACAATTGAATCATTCATTACAATAAATTTTACTCAAATGGCCATCAGCAAATGGTTCTTCAGAAAGTGAGTTTCTAAAGCACAGCTAAAAGGCCATCAAAATGGAGACGCCTTATAAGGTAGCAAGATGGTGACCGAAAACACAGAAGGATCAAAGCCAAAGCCTAAAGGGTGAGCTGAGTGCTGCTCTAGAAATGGGGACACAGGGAAGCTGCTAAGTGCTGGTCCGCTGTGCACAAAGGCCTGGTCGGACCCAGAACTGCAACTGTAGAAACTGAGATACAGGAAAATTAGGTTTTAAAAATACATATACATACATGCATACATATGTGTATATACATACATTATATATATTATGTATATATATTACACTGAGCACTACTCTCCCGTGAAAACAAAACCACAACAGTGATTATTACAGAACTCAGAAACATCTTCAGTCCATTGACTAGCCTTGTCATTTTACAGAACACACATCTAAAAGCACAGAAGCAGACGTGGAAATGGAGACTTGGATATCTCTAAATAAAAGCCTAACTGCTGGAAGGATGTGACTCCCCAAAGCTCTCCTTCACCTCTCAGGTGCGCCCGTCAAGTCTTCTCTAGAGACAATCGCCTTCCCCTATTTCTGAGTGGTGAGTGAAAATTCCATTCTGAAGGCCCTTAGATTTATTTCTTTGTTTTATTCCCTGAGAAATAAAAAGGGGGAACAATGAGAAAACGCCACTCTTAACTCCACTTCTACTATACCCTTCACCAACCAGTGCAAATAATTCAACTTTTGAACACAAGGAACACTCTTGACCCTACTCTGATGAGCACACAGGAATATACACAAACCAGCAGGAATATATCTAACCATATTTTATCAAGTTTAAAGGTCCATCAAAATTGCTACAGTCAATTCCATCCCATTAAATAGAAAGCAATTACTGCTTCCAATTTAATAAGAATGGATTAAACTGGATTTCTGATTCAATGCCATTTGTAAAAGTGTCCATGTCAGGAAGAGTGATGGCGTGTGGATCTTATCTCAGACATGTCAAGACTAAGCTGACTGGACTTGACAGCCACCAAAGAGGACAACTCTACTGAAAGCTCCAGGGATTCACATGCACATATATCATTTAGTTAACTGTTACAATACACTTTCACTTTTTACTGTCTTAAAGTTGGAAAATAATTATTTCCACTCATTGTATTCAAAGTCAGTTTTACTTGATCACTAACCCATATATAATGCACGTTTAAAAAATTCCTATTTTGTGAGTGGTACCCTGTACAATGTCACTAGTAATTCGAACACATACAGACATTGATTATTCTGGCTCATTTAATCCTACTCAGCCTGAGGAAGGGACTCACTCCTAATCCCAGCACTTGGGAGACTAACACACAGGAGCATCACTGTAAGTTTAGGACTAGTCTGGCCTATACAATGCATTTCAAACCAACCTGAACTATACAGTGAGATTCTGCCTCAAAAAAATGAGAAAGAATACTCTAGAAACCCTAACAAGGACACTGACACAGATCTTGTCATTTGTTCAGCGATTAGGCTAATAGAAGGTAATACCTGCTTTTACAGTAGGACAGTGTTAATAGCTGGGTACTGCTGCTCTGACTCACTGAACAATGGTGTCTTTGAAATGTCCAAGCTGAGTAAGACGGGAAGAATTCACCAAAAGAAAGGAAAGGAAAATAGGCAAATCACCCTCGGGTGGGATCATCGGAGGAGTCACTCACTGTTTCAGCAAAGCAGACATAAGCTGAATGGCAGCAGTGCGACACAACTGTGGTTTACAGAGAGCAGGGCTCAAGGGTGATCCATCAGGTTAGTGAAGATGCTGTCGAGGCACAATTCCCACCAAGAAAGCCCTCAAGTTGCCACAAACATAAGACACAGTAGAGTGTATATAAACCTGTACCAGAATCCCGAGCCCCTCTTAAATCAGCCATCAAAGGCATATCAATGGGTTTGTGAGGGAACAAGGGAAATGTGAAAGTGTAGAGTTTAGCCCATTCTGCTTTACCATTTCTTAGGCCTGTTTAGCTGTGACACATAAATAGGTCTAAGGACTAATGAGGCCCTCAATGGATCTGGGCCACTGTTTTTAGTAAGTGTGACAGTAATGGAGTCCTACGGTAGCCCTACTTTAATCTATTCCTATGGACGATGACCACAAGCAGATTCTAGGACAAGCAGCAAGAGCGGCCAAAACCAGTTGGAACTCTCAGCCCATCACTGGTAATCACACATCTCATTTCCTGCACATTGCATCTCAGATTAACATGAGCTCACATGGCCTCTGAAAAGGTCAATTTGCCAAGTTCTTATATAAATACTGTTAAAAATATAAAAAAGTAGAGAAAAATTAAATGTTAGGTAACTTAATGACTTCTAATCATTTTATTAGATGATCATTTGTAGCATGAAATTCATGTTCAGGGGTCATAACACCCTAAGTGATCATACGATGCAATACTGCCATCTGCTGTTCAAGAGCTAAAAACACATCTTTAAAGCAAACCCTCTTAAATCTGAAGGCCAAAAAGAGCTAGTTGGTGTTGAACATGTCCAACAACTGACATTCCTGAAGTTTTTAGTCCTAAAATTAAAGAAGGCAATGCAAAAAATTAAATTTTAAGTATGTTTTTAAATGAAGCATTCATGGTAACTTCTCATCTACTTATTTTCTCAAGAAAGAGAACTACAACTTAAACACAGGCTATAATTTATTCAACAACAAACACTGTAGAAAATCTCCAGGCATAATCTGAGTGGTTAAGCAATTAAATGGGTTTTAGCTTTCTGAAGTTATATGAATATGTGTTGATTTGTCTCAAAAAAATCTCTAAAATATTGTAGGTAGAACACGGTGTAGCAGAAGGTGAGAAAATTTTTAAGGATTCCTGTGTCTCCTGACAGAGCCCAACAGTCACTCAAGTTTATTCATGAAAACAGCATGTGGCTGGCTATTCTATTCATACACTACACAAAGCTGAAGTTCAAGGAACCTCAAAGGTCAGGACAAAGGTTAACAGGATGAAGAAGAACCTTCAAGTTCATAAAGAGAAACAGGAAAATGTGACGGTTACCACAATTTTAATAGTGAGAAAATTGGGAAAGCAGGTTTTCAATCTTTATCAAGATGATTTCACTAGCACGGGAGTATCAACCATTACTGGGCATTCATTTTGGACATAAGATGAGCTTCTTCCGCCGCAGAATGAAGACATGGAACCAAGTACTTGGGAATTCACAAGAATGAACTAGGTTTCACTTACTCCTTTAAAACAAAGAGAGGATTCTATCAGCCATTCAAGGTTATTTAAACATAAGGAAAGTATTGCTTAGAGTGTAAAGGGAAAAAGGTCTACACTATTTAATTTGTACAGATAACACAATATAGGACAAAATCAGTGCCACTTAGCAAGCTGTTAGTTCAAACACAGATAGTTTGGATGTTTCATAAGAAGACAAACAGAGAAATTTCTGAGACAACTGGACAAAAAAATAAATAGAAGAAATTAAATGTTTCTGTACTCTCTGGAAAATAAAAATGTGAACTTGTATAAAGAAACAAAAACTAACAAAGAAATCACAAAAATAGCTGAGGATGTAGCTCTGTGAGGAGTGTCAACCTAGCACTCCAGAGGCCCTAAGTTCAATTCCCTCCCCCTGGGGCTCAGGGAACCCTGCGGAAGAGGAGGCAGAAAGAGCTAGAGGGGATGGATAACACCAAGGAAAAAAAGCCTTTAGACACAGCAAGATGCACATATGAACTCAGAGACTCTGACAACATGCACAGGGCCTGCAAAGGTCTAAGCCAGATGGGGTTCCAGCACTGAGAAGGCAAGTAGACACAAGCCCATAATCCCTAGCCCAGAAGCTATCTCCAACTGATAACTGCTCACAAAGGAAAAATTAGTTTGATCCAATGGAGTCTCACGAGGTATACAAACCACTCTTAATGCCAGGCCCCATACCCAGCAGTAGATGGCCAACACAAAACAAACTCAATGGTATTTTTGGAGGTTCACTGTACCATAATGCTTTTTCAGGGCATTTTTTTTTTTAACTTTACAAGTCCTTGCATATCTCTTGTGATTTCCCATTTTGTGTTTTTATGGGATTTCTATGTATGTAAATGTGTGTGTCCCTGCGTCTTTATGTTTCTTGAGCTTTTTCCTTGGCTCTTTTTCTTCAGTTTGTTTGTTTTTATTTTATTTTATGTTATTTTTTTTTAGATGTCTGTTTATATACTAATGAGAGAAAAGGTGGGGATTTGGATGAGTGGGGAAGTGATAAGAATTTGGGAGGAGTTGGGGGAGGGGAAACCATAATCAGAATATACAGTATTTTTTTAAAAAATCTATTTTTAGGGATGAAAGATGGAGAGATGGCTCAGTGGTTAAGAGCACTGGCTGCTCTTCCAGAAGCCCTGAGTTCCATTCCCAGCACCCACATGGTGGCTCACAACCATCTATACTGAGATCTGGTCCCCTCTTCTGGTATTCAAGTAAACATGCAGGCAGAACACTGCATACATAATAAATGAATAAATCTTTTTAAAAAATCTATTTTCAATTACAAGCAAGAAAAACATTACTTTCAATAAAAAATAGTGGGAAATGTATTCTGCTCTGCTCTTCTACAATACTGCTCCTCTTCCACAACCTAAACCAACACTTGTATCCTTGACTCTGCTGCCCTTTTCCATCCACCTTCCTGAATCCAAACACCCCTAACTCAAGTCCTGCTTAGTCCATGGATGTTTCCTGACTCAGAGTAATGAGTCCAGGAATCCAAGGATCCGATTCCCTCATCCCGTTCACCTGTAAAACAAAAAGCGAGTATGCGCTGATGTCTTCGATCCCACCATTTATTACACACCCTGCAATACCATGGACGTGGGGTCTCCTTTTACATCTGGGTATCTCCAAACTTCCCGCCCCATCTCAGTATTGTAAGCTGTCTCATTTTTGTTGTCTGGGAAAATAAAGGACAGGCTACAAAGCCTGCTTAGGACTGCTGCTGGCTCCCTCCTTTACAGTGCTGGGGAGAATCGACACAACAGCTCAGTGATGGGGCCCAGTCATCTTACCACAGTGCGGGGACACTTCCTAAAATGGCTGATCTACTTCTACTGCCCCCACGCTAGAACAGCACTGCACAAAGGCAGTTTTGAATAAGATTCTCAACTTTCTACCTTAGCAGTGGCAAAACATGGCCAGCAAAACAGAATGCTTCTGAGTAATAGCATCAGGCCATGCAAATAACCTAAAATGTGATAATTTCCAGTCATCAGAAGAGGAAAGTGAATTACTGTCAAGTTACAGAAGTAGTTTTTTAAGATTTGTTGTATTTCATTGTATCTGTATCAGTGCTTTGCTCAATGGATGTCTATGCACTGTGTGCATGCCTGATCCTGGCAGCAGAGGTCAGAGGAGGACTCTGGATCCCTGGAAACTGTACTGAGGGATGGTCGTGAACCACCCATGTTGGAACTCGGGTTCTCTGTAGAAACAATAAGTGCTCTTAACCTATGGCCCATCTCTTCAGGCCCCTAAGGTGTACATTTATATTTTATTCATTTTTATTTTATGTGTATGGCTGTTTTCCCTGAATATATGTCTGTGCACCATGTATATGCAGTGCTGGTGGAGGCCTGCAAGGGCATCAGATTCCTCAGAACTAGAGGTAGAGACAGTTGTGAAACACCATATGGACGCCGGAAACTGACCTGACTAAAAAACTGACTACAAAAGCAGCAAGTGCTCCTAGCTTTCTGGCTCCACACAGTTCCTATTCTGATGTATGGACACCTTTGTTTCTCATTCTAGAACCATTTCTATGGCTAACTTCTGAGCCTTAGAATAACGTGAAGACTCAACACTATCAATAAAGTACGTATGGTGATATTTTATTTGTGCTGAAATGTGATTTTATTTGTATGATAATAAATAAAGTTACCTGGGGGTCACAGCTAATAGCAAGCCACAGCAGAAGTCTGGCAGTGGTAGCACACGCCCTTAATCCCGATTACATGACAGGCAGATCTCCGTGTGTTCAAGGACACCACCAGCATGGAGACACACACCTTTAATCTCAATACCAACCATAGAGATCTAGAGGTCTGTATAGACAGGCAGTGACGAGGAGGTCATGTGGTTGGGTTTACAACCAATGAGAAGGCAGAAAAGAAAGTCAATAAAAAGACAGATACACAGGAAGTAGGTCTCTTTTGGAGGGGAAGTACGGCAGCGGCAGCGAGGGGTAAGAAAGGGTTTTAGTCTCTGCTCTTAAGCTACTGCTCTGACCTCTTGGACTTTTAACTCTGCATTTGGCTCTGGTGTTTCTTATTTAATAAGACCATTACATCTACAGGGACGGTCACCCCTGGCTTTACAGACACTCTGCTCACAATCAGAGCATAAATCATTTGCACTATAATTCCAGAGAGACTTTTCAGTTTATCAAGGCATCACCTTTGACTACAGAAAATCTCTGCAGAGGACTCTTGAGTAAAATGGTTTTTGTTAAATACACTACTCAACACATAACTGAATACCTCACTATAAGTATTCATCATTAATGCATACAGTCTAATAAAGTCAGAAATTACATTTACAAGTCAGGATATTTTAAATATTTTTAAAGCTTAGATTAATAAAGTCCTGTCTTTGTCTTTGGTTATAAACATGTAAGATTAGCATCATAAAAATGAGTATTTTACAAACTGTACTACAAAAACTGTACTATACTATAAAATGTAAACGGTCCTGGTGATGAGACAGAGGAAAGAGATAGCTGAGAAAAGTTAGCTGGTGACCTGCACAAAGAAAAGGTAATAGTATTTTCCACTGAATTTCTTTTGTTGTGGTTGCTCTGTTTTGTTTTGTTTTGTTTTTGAGACAGGATCTTACTATGTAGCTCTGGCTGACCTCAGACACATAGAGATCCACTTGCCTCTGCCTCCTAAGTGCTAGGATGAGAGCACACACCACAACAGGCTCCCACTGAAGTTCATCAGGGAATCAAGAACTCAAAAATCAAAACTTTTCTTCTTGTGTTTCTATGGCATTTCTATGAAATCTATTTATAATTAAGGAAGTAGAAATTGACCAAGCAGCTCTTAGCTGACAAAGCTAACCATAATAAAAGAAAGACTTCAAACTTTCAACTCTGCAATGAAATACATTGCCAACGTACCAATGGCTCTCTTTCTCTCTCCCTCTCAAAAATGAAAAACTTCTCAAAAGGACCACACATGAAGACTCCTAAGAGGGAAATTTTTTTAAATGTTGGACAACAAAAACTACTCTAACAAAAGCTATTATTAATAGTAGATTTCCACACTGAATGGCTCTTAAAACACCGATTCCAAGGGACCACATAGCATGAGGCAAACACATAAAGCTGTGCAGATATGCCTAAATCTCAATGTGGGCTCTAGTGCAAATGAGCTACATGGTTCCTTCTCAACATGTCTTCATGTGTCCATGCATCTTCCTTCTCCAGTCTCAATCTTATTCTAAAGCATAAGTTAGTCTTGTGCCAGTTAATTCATCTGTTACTTCAAAATCACATGGAAATATCTTGCATACCCTAAGCTTTTCAGCAGTTCATCTCCCCTTCCTAAAAATGTGTGCAAAAATCCTCACACTTAGAACTAGCCTAACCAGAAGGAACAGATGTCATATTTTTCATTTCACAGTATATTGGAATAGTTGAAGTCTACTGCTTTTACAGATTTTCACAAAATCAATCTATTCTCTGTTACTTTTTGTTTCTCGGGAGTTTGTTTGTTTGTTTGTTTGTTTGAGAAAAGGTCTCTCCATGTAGCCCTGACTGTCCTGGAATTTGATATATAGACCAGAGTGGCCTAGAACTCACAGAGATCCACTGGCCCCTAGCTCCTTCCACCATTTAAAGAAATTTCCCTCTTAGGAGTGCTGGGACTAAAGACATGCATCATCACACCCGTTTACTCTGCGTCTTAATATAATTTGTTATATAGGTAAGCTTGTTATGTTTCGTTCCGTGTGGAGTGACATCATCACAAGCTAGTAAAGGAAACTGAGGTAAGCAAGCAGGTAACATTTGCTGCTGCCACTGTTTGTAAGTAACTTTGTGTAACAGGCATTATTTCTGTCAACCTCAATTCAAACACAAAAATTTCATTTTAAGATTCTTTTAAATAATCCTCTCATCAGTATGTGATCCTTGGATATATTTTTATGCAAACATTTCCACACATATATCAAAGATATGTAACTGACCTCAGACACAAAAAGTTAGTTACTTCAAGTTGAGTGGCCAAAGCCCAGAAGTACTCTACATGCTTGAATCACTCCACTCGTCTGCCTCTCTACCCCAAGTACCTGCTTCACATAGAAATTTCCTTAAATCAAACATTAAATGCGCCATTCTGACCTGACACGACAAAGTATTTCTAAAACATAAATTATAAAACTTTAAATCCAGCAGATCCTACTTCTCTGTATTATAAAAAAAAGAAAGAATTCATTAGAAATAAGCATTGTCTAAAATAACTCTAAGAATTAACAAAGAATATAAAGATTCTCTCTTTTGTATCTCCACAAGCTCCCAGAACTCTACCCATGAATATACAGTATGTTCACAGTTATGTTCATACTTGCCAAATGAATAAACTATACACAAAGATACAAAGAAACCATCAAACAATTTAAAAGTCTAGCAATGTTTAAGCTTTCTGAATCGATGGACACCCAAAATAGACACTCAATTCTGACTTCCATAAGTTTGTCCACAAGCACACACTATCCTCATGTGCTTATGAATGAGAATTTCAACCTGGAGATGAACTTTCCCACAAACCAAAATGCACATGCATTTTGGAGCAGGTGTAACCACCTAGAGAAGCCAGGCCCATATAGGATGAGGCAGTGGTTATGAATTCTTTGATAGAACTGTATTATTAGAGATTCTTAAGAGACCCAAAAAGCATAACAATTACTACTGTTCTATAAGCTGAGGCCAGCCTGGTCTACACAAAGGAAGGAGACAGTGAGACCCTGTGTTTAAAAAAAAAAAAAAAAAAAAAAAAAAATCACTGCTACTCTTAAAGAGTTCTTCTAGAACTATTCCCAGAACCAATTAAGACAAACAAAAATACAACCATCTAAAATTCCAGTACTCTCAGGAAGCTGAGAGTTTAAGGCCAGTCTGGGCTATAGAGTTAGGAAGGAAAAAAAAAAGGGATAAAACTGTCTATTATTAACTAAAACAGCTTTATTTTACATATGTCTCAAATCTTACTCACAGGACACTTGTTTCTAACACTTGATGTGTGAAAACATGATGACTTACACCAAATGAAGACACAGAAAATAATTTAGCAGATCTCCAAAAGAAATAATTCAGAAACAATAACCAAAGCCTTACTAGGGGGAAAGTTCATCCTATAAAAATCTCTTCCTTGAAGAAAGTGTTCCTGGAATGTAGGCATTCAAACCACATTTCTACTTGATTTTGAAACAGTGTCCCACTACACAGCCCTGGCTGTCCACACCTCACAGCTCTCCTGCCTCAGTCTTCCAATACACCTCCAAGCCCAGCCAGACCATATTTCTTAAAAAAGCAACAGCTCCCATGAGGAAAGTTCACCTGCTGGCCACCTTACCAATTTAATTCTAGCATTTCCCATTATCCTTGATACCAGTTAACTGTTCTGAGTGACATTTGTTAGGGAATACGTCATCTGTCTCCACAGGATCTCCTCCATGGATGGAGTGCTTCCCCACCATGCTCTAGGCCCTGGGTTGCATCTGCAGCACTGCACAAAACCAGGCAGAGGAGCGGAAATTCAAGGTCATCCTTAGCTACTTGGGTAGTTTGAATCCCTGTCTCAAAAGAAGTTTCTTAAAATTATGAATCTTTTCCTTCAAAATGAAAAATGGTAGAAAGAAATGTTAACAACTACTCAAAATTTTTATGAAGGTTTCCTGCAGAATAATTATGTACTAGACTCAGGGTTAAAAGCACCAATTTCAAGTATCTTAATCCACCTCATCTTTCTTAACCACAAAGTAAAACATCTACAAGTAGCCATTAAGAAATCTTGATTTCTCTATACACTGTTTCAGTAATCTCTGTATTCAGTACATGAAATCTAAATTAAACACCTATATATATTCATTGTTATTTCAGGCCCATACTTAATTAACAAAACAATCTAAACTAATAATTTTAATAAGATCCCACTATTCCAAAATAATCAAGAAAATTGACATCAGTAACTCAAAAATCATGCAAATTATGCTTCAGATCTAAACTTGAGGTCTACAGAGAATTGGGGAATATAGCCCATGTTTAGCATATTGAGTGAATTCAACAGTGTTAAAAAAGAAAAAAATGACGGGCTGTGTGCTGTGGATATCGCTCTGTATAAATAAAACACTGATTGGCCAGTAGCCAGTCAGGAAGTATAGGTGGGACAAGTAGAGAAGAGAATTCTGGGAACAGGAAGGCTTAGTCAGAGAGACACTACCAGCCACTGCCATGAGTTCCAACATGTAAGATACTGGTAAGCCACGAGCCATGTGGCAAGGTATAGATTTATAGAAATGGGTTAATTTAGGATAGAAGAACTAGATAACAAGAAGCCTGCCATGGCCATACAGTTTGTAAGCAATATAAGTCTCTGTGTGTTGGGTCTGAGCAACTGCGGGACTGGCGGGTGAGACAGATTTGTCCTGACTGTGGGCCAGGCAGGATTGGAGAAAACTCCAGCTACAGCTGTGGAGATGGCTCAGGGTATAAAACACTTCCTTTGCAAGCTAACAATTTGGATCCCCAGAACCCATATAAGTGCACATACACACAATAAATACGAAGCTAGACTAGTCATGGTAGTATATGCCTTTAATCCCAACAGAGGCAGGAGGATTAATCTCTGAGTTCAAGGCCAGCCAGTCAACATAGCAAGTTGCAGACCAACCAGAGCAACATAGTGAAACACTTGTCAAAAAAGTATAAAGCTATATCAAATCATTCATTCATGCATTCTCTCTCATTCTCTCTCTCATTCTCTCTCTCTCTCTCATCCTCTCTCTCTCTCTCTCTCTCTCTCTCTCTCTCTCTCTCTCTCTCTCATTTTTTTGTTTTTTTGTTTTTCAAGATAGAGTTTCTCTGTATAACAGCCCTAGCTGTTCTGGAACCCACTCTGTAGACCAGGCTGTCCTCGAACTCACAGAGATCCACCTGCCTCTGCCTCTTGAGTGCTGGTATTAAAGGCATGTGCACCACCACCCATCAAATCATTCTCTTATGATGTTATTTAATGTGTAAATTGGGGGCTAGAGAGATGGCTCAGTGGTTAACAGCACTGACTGCTCTTCCAGAGGCCTGAGTTCAATTCCCAGCAACCACATGGTAGCTCACAACCATCCATAATGAGATCTGGTGCTCTCTGCTGGCAAGCAGAGCACTCATACATAAAATATAAACAAATAAATAAAAATTAATGTGTAAATTGTACTGCTATACATAAAATAAATATAGCTTGATAAAAAATAAAATAAAATTTTCTACAAATGGTATTGGAGATATATCTTAGCAGTTAAGAGCATGAATGATTTTCCAAAGGACTCAAGTGCAAGTCCTGGCATCCACTTGACAGCTCACATCTGTCTGTAACTCCAGTCCCAAAGGATCTGATGTCCTCTTTTGGACTCTGAGGGCATTGCACACATATAGTGTACAGACATATACACAGGCAAAACACACATAAAATGAAATTTTATAAACATTAAAATAAAAAAAATGCTAGAAATAACAAAAAAGTAAAGTTTCCTTCCTCAGTATCTCACAGAAGCTAGACCTATTTATATTTCCCAGGCCTATTATATACCTAGATGAGTAAAGTAAGTGATTTACAGTCTATAGCATTCAAGTCATGCTGAAGTGAAGATAATAAATGGTATATGAAATATAAATGCATGTAATTAATATAAGTATATAAAAGTAATAAAAGTAATATACTACATTAGTAAGAAAAATAAATTTCATTTTCAATTTTTAATTCTCCCTTTTAAAATATTTCCAAATAAGAAATCAAAATTAGGGTTCAGTGGGTACAGGAGACTACCAGAGAGCCAGACAACCTGAGTTCTAGCTCCAGTTTCCACACTGCAAAGGGAGAGCTGATTCCCACAAATTTTCCTCTGGCCTTTACATGAATGTCCTGGCATGCATATACACAAAATAAATCGATGTAATTTTTTAAAGAAATCCAAAATAAATCTGCATAATAAAGAGTAAATTGTTTTGTTTAGTCTTGTTTTGTAACAAAGTCTTACCAACTAGCTCAGGTGGCCTGAAACTCACTATATAAGCCAGGCTGGCCTTGAACTCATAGGTGATCCTCCATTCTCTGCCTCCCAAGTGCTGGGATTGCAGATGTGTGCCATAAGACTACCACACTTAGAAAGTTTAGATTCTTATTTAAAATATAGGACTGTTATGTTATATAGGGACTACTTTCATTAGGCCATATTCAAACTACTAATGGATTAAACTGTAAACTAAAATATAATGGATATTTACTATCACCTTAGAGGTTGGTGCTAATGTTTTTAATGTTTTATAAATTTCCTGAAAGGCTATCTTCTTATTAAACTACACCATCAGAACATATTAAAGCAAGCTCAAGATAAATTATACTAAGACTTAATATTGAATATAAAGTAGTAATTCTGAAAATGTATTTTAAGCATTTTTAACTTAATGAACAAAAAGTATTAAGACTGGCTACATCTGATATGGTAATTTGAATGAGAATGACCCCCTCAAAGGCTCATATATTTGGTTCCCAGTTGGTGACCAAAATGTTTGGGAAGGATTAGGAGAAGTGACCACATTAGAGAAGCCTGTCTCTGGGGACAGCCTTGGGATTTTAAAAGCCTCCCACTATCCCCCATATGCTCTCTCAACCTCCTGCTTTTGAGATGTGAGCTCCCAGCTGTTGCTACTGCCATGTCTTTGCTCCATCATCGTGGACTTTAACCCTCTAGAGCCATAATAAGCTCAGTTAAACACTCTCTTCTATAAGTTGCCTTGATAATGATTACACGTAATCCAGTCTTGGCTGGTAAGCAGTTGGTTGTGAAGGACTCAAGATGAGAATGCACCTGACCCATAAAGATATTCCACCACAGAAGAAAAATTCTAAAGATGTATAAATTCCAGACAGGTTCCAAGTCCAGTTGCAACAGCTCAAAGCCCCATTTTTCTCACTAGGCTCTGGAACCCCTTTACAAGAAGCATGCAAACAAGGCCATGCTCCAGCTGGAGACTTTGAAGTTTTCTAACCCCACCAAGGATACAGTTATGGTTCCCACTTGTACAAGCATGGGCCAGCAGCAGGAGAATGGCATGCTCAAGCTTCAGCAAGCCATGAAAGCTCTGGAACTACACCCAGGAATGGAGTTAGACCAGTTTTCACTGGATATTAGGACATAAGAGATTAGGCTGTGACCAGTGGTGGAATGGTTCTAGCCACCTTGCCTGCTACTTGCTACCTCCTGGTGGCCTTCATGGACTCTAATCCACTGGAACCATAAGCCCAATAAACTCTCCTGTAACTTGTGTTGCTCAAGGTGTTTTATCACAACAGAAAAGTAACTAAGACAGGGACATTTGACAAACAAATAACTAGTTTTCTTCAGAAATACGAAGGCAGTAAGAGAAAGTACTGAGGATCTGTCACAAATTTTCAAACACTACCAAAACATAACAATTAGATGTAAAGTTGGGACCCTGGAACAGACCCAGGAACAGGAACAAAAAGTTATAGGGAAAAGCTGTACAGTTCAAACCACATACACAGTATCACAAAGGTGCTAATATTCTGACTTATTTATAAAAGTACAGTCATGTAACATGTTGATATCAGAGGCTGGGTAAAGGACTTACATGAAGTTTCTATAGCTTTTCATTTCAAAATAAAAAAGGTTTTAAAGTTACTTTAAAAGGTGATATGGCTCAGTGGGTAAAGGCAACTGTCATCAAGCCTGATGTAAGTTTGACCCATGGGGTCCCACACAGTAAAAGAGAGGAATCCTCTGACCTCCAGATGTGTACCACTGCACATGTGTACCCACACATATACACACACAAAATAAAAGGTCATATAAATAAACAAACAAAAATGAAAGGTAAAAAATATGATAACCAGCTATCTAATAACATATAGTAGCTATTAGAGTCCTACCTTCAAATTATTAAATTACACTAAAATACCACTAAAATGCTGGGGCTAGACTACCTGTCTCCAAAATCTGCAACTCTGAAATTTAATCAATAAAATACATTATGGGTCTCATTACCTGTAATTTTATAACCATAGGCAGCCAGCTGTCCAGCCATGTATTCTCCATCTGAATTATTATGTGAGCAGCCCCATGTTCGTATCCAAATTTTCTGTATGCCTGGAATAGTGCTGTTAAGTAATCAATTAAAACAAAGTGAGTATCTTTAAGTGAGTTTTTTTAAATAAAAGCCACTAGATGACTTCAGGGCACATTACACAAAAAACAAACTAGAATGAATCAATTCACAAGCTAGCTACAAAATGCATCAATTTAATTTAAAATTTGCTGTTACAACCAAAGTCTAATATCAAGGGACAGTGAATAAAGGTGCGTGCTGCACAAGCCTGGCAACTTGAGCTGGATCCCTGAAAACCATGTACAGGTGGAAGGAGAGAACTGACTCCACGGAGTCGTTCTCTGCCCTCACACATTCACATGGCACTCTCAGTCACATAGTGTGCTGACTAGTCTTAAGTCAACCTGACCCAAGCTAGAGTTATCTGAAAGGAGGGAACCTCAACTGAGAACACACCTCCATAAGATCCAGCTGTAAGGCATTTTCTTAATTAGTGACGATGGGGGAGGGGCCCAACCCATGGTGGGTAGTGCCATCCATGGACTGGTGGTCCTGGGTTCTATAAGAAAGCAGCCTGAGCAAGCCAGTAAGCAGCACCTGTCCATGGCCTCTGCATCAGCTCCTGCCTCCAGGTTCCTGTCCTGTTTGAGTTCCTGTCCTGACTTCCTTCAATGATGAACAGTGATGTGGAAGTGTAAGCCTAATAAACCCTTTCCTCCCCAAGTTGCTTTTTGGTCATGGTGCTTTGTTGCAGCAATAGAATCCCTAACTAAGACACACTTATACACGTAATGCACAAAGACACAATAGTAATAAATAAAATGCTTTAAAATCTAGATAAAATAACCACAGAATCACAAGAAGAATCTCTGTATTTTAAAAATGTCATTTTGGCATCTCTTGTCAGCAAATTCCAATACTGGGAATGGGTTATCTCTAACTAAGTTGTTGGCCAAAGGGGTGCCATGGGAATCCCCAAACAACCCAGGCTATTAGTTGGCAAACTTACAGTACTATAGATTGCTCTCCACAAGCTTTTAGTAGGACTCTATTGCTGAAGACAACACCTGCACAAGTCACTGACCACGGAGAAGTAGAGCTGGGGCCTACCTAGAGCCCTCACCCCTACTGACTAATGTTGACGGTACTGGAAGGTGCTTGCAAACTACTAAAGGAAAAAGGTAAACACTAACGCAGCTACAAACTTCAGTCTACAATGGTGACCTGCATACAAGATGGACTAGTACAATAGTGGCACAAGGTTTGTGGGAAAAACAACTAATACCTGGTTGGATCTATGGCCCACTCCATGAGATGGAACCCATCCCCAACACTGCTCAGGTGGCCAAAAACCTGAGAATAGATAGGCCAGGGATCTAGGGGAAAACCAAATACTACTGTTCTGCTAAAAGAATGCAGCAATAAAATGACTACTAATGACATTCTGTTGTACTCATAGATCAGTGTCTTTTTGTTTTATCTTACTATATTTTACTTTACTATTATCACCCCTTAGAAGCCTGCTTGTTTTCTAATGAGAGACAGAAAGAGGGTGGATCCAGATGGGAAGGGAGGAAGGGAGGAACCAGAAGGAGTAAAGGGAGGGGAAAAAATCAATTTTCAATAAAAGGGGTAAAAATAAAATGGTAAATAAAAAACCAAAACATTTTTTAATTAAAAATAAATAAATAATGTCCTTCTGCACCCACAAGAAGATTCAGCAAGTAAAGGTACCTGCCACCAAGCCTAATGATCTGAGTTCAATCCCAAGATACTCATTAGAGAAAGAGAACTGACTCCAAGTTGACCCCTGACCCTCATTCACATGCACATGTATTCGTGCGCACTCACACATGATAAATAAAATGTAATTTTAAAAAATTCAATGCCGGATGGTGGTGGCACACGCCTTTAATCCCAGCACTCGGGAGGCAGAGCCAGGCGGATCTCTGTGAGTTCGAGGCCAGCCTGGTCTACAGAGCGATATCCAGGAAATGTGCAAAGGTACACAGAGAAACCCTGTCTAAAAAAAAAAAAAAAAAAAAAAAAAAAAAAAAACAAATTCTAAATATAAATAAAAATTGTCCTTTCATGCCAGGTAGCACATACCTGTAATCCCAGCACTCAGGAAAGAAAAGCAGGAGGATGGTAAGTTCAGGGTCATCACTGAACCAAGCTACAAGAGAGCTTGCCTCAAAAAAAGGTTTTCTCAAGCCGGGCGATGGTGGCACACGCCTTTAATCTCAGCACTCAGAAGGCAGAAGCAGGTGGATCTCTGTGAGTTCAAGGCCAGCCTGGTCTACAGAGTGATATCCAGGACAGGCTCCAAAGCTACACAGAGAAACTCTGTCTCAAAAAAAAAAAAAAGAAGAAAAGTATTTCTCTGGATTGTAGTTTTAATTCCTACTAACCATACCTACTGATGCAACTTTTAGAAAGATACACACAAATGATCGGCCAGAAACTAGCAGAGGCAGCAATACCACCCAGAGAAGAGGTAAGGGCTGTGGAGACTGGTGAAGCCAGTAAAGTACCACCCTGCAAGGATGAGGACCTGAGTTTGGCCTCCCAGCACCCAGATTAAAGTCAGGCGGAGCAGCAGGCATCCAGAACCAGTGCTTGTGGGGAGAGAAGACAGGAGAATCTCTAGAGCACACTGGCCAGCCAGCCTAGCCAAATCTACAGCTCCAACTTCAGTGAGAGTCCCTGTCTCAAGAAATAAGGTAGAGAGCAAACAAGGAAGACACCTGATATGACCTATAGCATGTGCATGTACACACACACACACACACACACACACACAAACACACACACACACACACACACACACGCACCTGCACATTCTCATGAACATATATACACATATACAATACAAAAAAATATATAAATAAAAACAAAGTCTGGTGACCTTCACAGACTCTTAAACACTAGGTCAAGATTTAAAATTTATAGATTAAAAATGATCAAAATTGAAAACTCCATGATTAAAGTTACTCCTTTCACAGGTTTCTAAATAATCTATTTAGGAAGGAAAGAAAGACTCTCCCTGAGACTGCCCTAACCATTTACAAGTAAACAGAAGACAGTAAAGACATGCATGGGATCAATGTCACTGACATCACTAAAACACAAGCACATTCTAAATGCACAGGCTTGAAAAGCTCATAATCTACACAAAGTAACCATTAAACCTTCCCACACTTTACTAAACAATTACGAGCTAATTCGAACTGTACAACTATGTAATTGTTTTCCAACACAATAGTGTAAAAAGGACGATGTTTTGTGCCCAATACCTTTGTCCAATTCCTGAGTATTCACTAATATGCTAAGAATAATCACATGTCCAAAATACCGCTGTAGCATAAGAATCAAAAGTTTCAATAAAAGTTTTAATATGCAATTACAACACTCATACCGACTATAGTCAAATCAAAATGACTCCTAGTGGCCTATCCCTTCCTTCAAAGAACATACAATCTAGAGGTTTGTTTTGTTTTTAATTAATTCTTAGAAAATTCCCTACAATGTATTTAGATCATGTTCATCCCCCTAACTCCTCCTAAATCCACTCTCCATCCCCTTGGTATTTCTTCCTTTTTAACCTATTACTTACCAAATCTGAAACCATTCAATTTTTAAAAATTATATTTTCTGCCGAGTGGTGGTGGTGCACGCCTTTAATCTCAGCACTCGGGAGGCAGAGGCAGGTGGATCTCTGTGAGTTCGAGGCCAGCCTGGGCTACAGAGTGAGTTCCAGGACAGGCTCCAAAGCTACACAGAGAAACCCTGTCTCAAAAAACCAAAAAAAAAAAAAAATTATGTTTTCAATTATAAATATAAAGATCCTAAACCTGGAGCTACACCACATATGGTATGGGCCAGCTGTGCCAGCCTCTCCCTAGTTGGCTATGGATATAATTCTGAGAATGCTTACCTGTCGCTTGGTGGCCTGGGCTCCTCTTGCAAATCTTTTTGGGTATTCCGTCTTCGTACTTTAGGAAATACATGCTTTCTTGAGAAATGCCTGTCTTGTGGCTTTGAATCTTCCTGTGACATGATGTCTTCTATGTCATCCAGCAGTGCATCACAGGAGGCAGAAGGCATCTTCTGTACCACATAAAAAAGTGACAAATAGTTCAGGTTTATGAAAATCTGCTTAGCATTGTACTGGTAAACAATTCTCACCAACCTTGAATCTAACCAACTCTTTAAAGCCTAAGTTCACAGAAAACGCAGGAGGAGAACCCCAAAGAAACAATGATGCAAGTCCTGCAGACAGTGGAACAGCCCATGACTGACATGTAACTGCCATAACTAATACCATGGAAGAAATAGGAGGGCAGGGCCTTCTCAAGGGAAAGGAAGCTGAAAGCCAAACAACACCCCTCAGTCCCTGCTGCTGAGGCCAATGACCACCAAGGCCTCCAGTGCTCTGAGGAAACCTCAAGTGTGGCCTCCTGAAGGAATGGTCTGCCTGACTTTAAGACTGATTGCTGGGCTGGCGAGATGGTGCAGCAGATAAGAGAATTTGTTGCTTTGAAGAGGTCCCAGGTTCCATTCCCAGCACCCACATGGAGGCTCACAACAATCATAACTCTAGTCCAGGGGATCCGACACCTTCTTCTGACTTCCTTCAGCACCAGGCACACTTTTGGTGAACATACAAAGACAAAACACTCATACACACAAAATTATTTTTAGATTATGTTTATATATATATGTATATATATATATATATATTTGTATGTCTCACTAGAAAGCTATGCCAGTCAAAACCAGTATTGACAAATGACTAAAAAATATTACTCTAATATCAAAACCAAATAAAGATACACACAAAAAGGAAAACTACCAGCCAATATCCCTGACAAATACAGATTTAAAATCATTAATAAAATACTTGCAAAACATAGGTATATATCAAAAAATCAAGTTAGCTTTATCTCAATGATTTAGAGAAATGTAATAAATCATATAAATGAACTTAAAGATAAAAAACCACATGATCGCCAGGCAGTGGTGGCGCATACCTTTAATCCCAGCACTTATGAGGCAGAGCCAACAGGATCTCTATGAGTTTGAGGCCAGCCTGGTCTACAGAGCAAAAACTAAAAATAAATAAATAAATAAATAAATAATTAAATTTTAAAAAATAGAAAACAACATGATCATCTCAATAGATCCACAAAAAGCCTTTGACAAAATGTAACATGCCTTCATGATAAAAGTCCTAGAGAAAGAGATAGAAAAATAGTTTGGCAGATAAGGAAATATGTTGCTCTTGCAGAGGGACCTGGGTTCCATTCCCAGCATCCACATGGTGGCTCACAACCATCTATAACTCCATTACAAGATGATGCCTTCTTCTGAACTTCAAGGGCACCAGGCATATATGTGGTACACAAACATACATTCAGGCAAAACATTCATACATATAAAATAAAATAAATCTTTTTAATTTTTTCTTAAACTCATAAAGAGAATAGGGCTAGAGGAAACATATCTCAATATAATCAAGGCCATCACAAACCCACAGCCACCATTATTCTAAATGGAAAAGAATTCAAAGCAACCTCATTAAAATCAAAAATCAAGAGAGGGCTGTCCACTATCTCCCTTCCTTTTCAGTACAGAGCTTGAAGTGCTAGCTAGGGTGATAAGACAAGAGAAGGAAATTAAAGGGATGCAAAGAGAAAAAGAATCAGTCAACACACCTCTATTTGTAATGATATGATATTATATATAAAAGATCCCAAAAATTCTACCAGAAAACTTTTTAGAAATGACATACTTTCAGCAAAGTTGCAGGATACAACATCAACTAATAAAAATCGGTAGTTTGTCTTTCTTTTTTTTTTGTTTTTGTTTTTTTTTTTTGTTTTTTGAGACAGGGTTTCTATGTGTAGTTTTGGTGCCTGTCCTGGATCCCGCTCTGTAGACCAGGCTGGCCTCGAACTCACAGAGATCTGCCTGGCTCTGCCTCCTGAGTGCTGTGCTGGGGTTAAAGGCGTGCGCCACCGCTGCCCAGCCTAAAAATCAGTAGTCTTTCTACATATCAATAACATATTTGCTCAGAAAAAGATCACGGAAATACTCCCATTCACAATAGCCTCTAAAAAGAAATAAAATATCTAACCAAGGAATTGAAAGACCTCTACAATGAAAACTTTAAACCTCTGAAGAAAAACATTCAGGAAGACATAACCAAATAGAAAGGCTTCCCAATGTTCATGAGATTGGTAGAATTAGTATGTGTACTGCCAAAGTGAGCACAGATTGGCAGAATTAATACTATAAAAGTAGTCATCTTACCAAAAGCAATAGACAGATTCACTTCAATCCCAATCAAAATACACAAGACAGTGTCACAAAATTAGAAAAAATAATCCTAAAATTCACACAGAACCACAAAAGACCATGAATACCCAAAGCAATCCTGAGAAGGAAGGAAGGGGGGGGGAGGAAAGAAGGGAAGGAGGGAGGGACGGACGGACAGAGGGAGGGACTACCAATTCAGACTTTAAGATATATTATAGATACTAGCACAAAAGCAGATACATAGATCAATGGAATGAAACAGAAGACCCAACCATAATGTATGTACCTTCAGCCATCTGATATTTGACAAAGATGCCAAAAATACACTCTTGAGAAAAGATAGCGTCTCTAATAAATGGTGCTTGGAAAACTGGATGACCACATGTAGAAGAATGAAATTAGAGCCTTATTATTCTGCATAGAAATCAACTCCAAATGGATCAAAGACCTCAGTGCAAAATCTGAAACTGCTAGAAGAAAACATAAGCATTATATATAATATATAAATGTACAAAAGGGTTTTTGGAATAGGAGTCCACTCAGTAATTAAGGCCAATAATTGACAAATGGATCTCATAAAACTAAAAACTATGGTGATATTTTATTTGTGCTGAAATGTGATTTTATTTGTACATTAATAAATAAAGTTGCCTGGGGGTCAGAGCTAATAGCAAGCCATTTAGCAGAAGTCTGGCAGTGGTAGCACACGCCCTTAATCCGATCACATGGCAGGTGTGTTCAAGGACATAGCCAGCTTGGTGACACATGCCTTTAATTCAAGTACCAACCATAGAGACCTGGAGGTCTGTATTGATAGGCAGTGACAAAGAAGTCATGTGGTTGGGTTTAGAACCAATGAGAAGGCAGAACAGAAAGTCAATAAAAAATACAGACACACAGGAAGTAGCTCTCTTCCTCAGGGGAAGGATGGCAGCGGCTGGTAAGCTAAAGGCTATTCGCTAGTGCTCTGACCTCTTGGGCTTTTAACTCTTTATTTGGCTCTGTGTTTCTTATTTAATAAGACTGTTTAGAATTACATCTACAATAAAGCTTTTGTAGAGCAAAGGAAACAATCACCAAGTGAAGAGGAAACCCACAGAGTGAGAAAGAATCTTTGCTAGCTAAACATCTGGTCAAGGGTTAATGTCCAGACCATACAAAACAATCAAAAGAAAATTAATCAAGAAAACAACCAAATTTAAGGATGGGATACAGATCTAAACACAGTTCTCAAAAGATGAAATAAAAATGGCTAAGATATATTTCAAAAGTGTTCAACAACCCCAAAAATCCGGGAAATGCAAATTGAAACTACTCTGAAATTTCATCTCACCCAAGTCAGAACCGCTAAGATCAAGAAAACAAATGACAACAAACACTGATGAGGGCATGGGGGAAGATGCTGATGAGGGCATGGGGGAAGATGCTGATGAGGGCATGGGGGAAGATGCTGATGAGGGCATGGAGGAAGATGCTGATGAGGGCATGGGGGAAGATGCTGATGACTAGCACAGTCATTATGGAAATCAGTGTGAAGAATTCTCAAAACACTAACAACAGTTCTACCACATGACTCAGCTATACCACTCCTTGGAAACTGCTCAAAGAACTCGACATCCTACTTTACAGATACTTGCTCAGCCATGTTCACTGACTCTAGGCTTGGTTTTGGGGGTTTTGTTTTGTTGTTGTTTGGTTGGTTGGTTGGTTGTTTTGATGGTTGGTTGGTTGGTTGGTTGGTTTGGCTTTTGTTTTGTTTTTTGTTTTTCAAGACAGGGTTTCTCTGTGTAGTTTTGGGGCCTGTCCTGTATCTCGCTCTGTAGACCAGGCTGGCCTTGAACTCACAGAGATCCACCTGGCTCTGCCTCCTGAGTGGATTAAAGGCGTGCGCCCGGCTGGTTTGGCTTTTTTGAGACAGGGTCTCACTATGTAGCTCATTATGTAGACCAGGCTAGGCCCAAACTCACAGAGATCTGCTGCCTCTGCCTCCCAGGTGCTGAGATTAAATGTGTGCACCACTACACCCAGCTTGATTCTCTAGCTATAATACCTAGGAAATAGAAACAACTTGAATGTCCTTCAACTGATGACTAGATAATGAAAATATGGTACATATACACTACATAATAACAGTCAGCAGTTAAAAAAAAAAAAAGAAACCATGAAATTTGTAGGTAACTGGATAGAACTAGAAAATATTGAGTGAGAAACTCAGACCTAAGGAACTGAAATATCTCTACAGTGAAAACAATGTTTCATGTTCTCTCATCTGTGGCTCCTAGATCCAAATCCTCAGTTGTGAGTATACAACTTGAACTAATCATAGAAACCAGGTTCAACTCCCAGTACCCACATGGAGACTCACAACCATCTGTAGCTCTAATCCATCTGGCCTCCAGAGTCACTAGGCATGTGAGTGGCACAGAGACATAGATGCAGGCAAAACACATATACACATAAAATAAAATTTAAATTAAAAGAAAACATAAACAGTATGCTTGAAAAATTCATAGGGAAACCTTTAATGTACACTTAAAATGTAAATATATTATATATAAATGTATGTATACACACATATATTGTTTAAATGAAGTTATGCCACTCAGAATGATATTGCTCCATCCAAGAGCTAATAGACTATCTAACAAAAGCCCCAGTGCCAGGTCTGGGCAACCTTCCTTTCAGTTCTTCATCAGGGAAGCTGAAGAGACTCTCAAAATAATACAGGCTGTTGTCATTGCTCTTGGCTGCCTCCCAGAGCTCCAAGGTAAGACTCTATTGCTGAAGACACTACACACTTCAGACATAGGACTTGGAGGAATTAAGCTGAACTGACATGGAAATCTCCTCCCTGAGAACTAGCTTTCATAGTATTGGAAAGAGCTATACAAGCTTTTTACCCAGCTGTAAAACCTATCAACCACAACAATGACCAGCATGGCAAGACATCCCCAAGGATACAACAGTGATACTTAAACCCCAGGGTTTACCAATAACTGCTTAGATGGACTTAAGGCCCACTCAATAGGAAGGCCCACTGAAAGCAACATTAGGGATCCCTGTGGTGACAGAACTATTCTACACCATCCCTAAGTCAATGTCAGGACCCTGGCTGTGGGAATGTACCATTCTACAGTGTCTCCAGATACTGCCATTAAGAGGTTCGGAGACAGTTTACAACATCAGCATAATTTTTACAACTGTGATTGAAACTCTAACTGTTAAGAGTATTTTTAAAGGAAAAGAAATACTATGGGAACAGGAGAAAATGCATTGAGGCACAGAAAGTGCTAATTCTATCCATATCAAGCAAACCTCTTACAGGGTCATCTCATCAACCATTCCCAACTCTGCAAACCAAGAAGCAATGTTATCCTGACTTTAAAGATAAACAAACACGGCTGTATAGATGGCTCAGTGGTTAAGAGCACTTCCTGCTCTTCCAGAGGATCCCAGTTCAGTTCCAGAACCAAAAAGGCAGCTAACAACTGTCCGTAACTACAGTTCAAGAAATTCTCACATCCTCTTCTGGTATCTACAGTCATTGCACATACATGGTACACAGAATACATGCAGGCAAAACACCCATACACATAAAATAAAAATAAATAAAATCTTTTTTTTAATAAATAGAGATAAACAAAAACAGAGAAGCTAACTTTACTGAAGAAGGCAAAGAAGGCCTTCTTCACACAGGAGGAGTCTGGTCCCACTACTGTGCCATCTACTACCTATTAACGGCATACTGAGCGAGCACTTTCCTCATTCACATCATTTGAACCAGTGTATATTCAGCTGGCTGTAAGTCTTTCTAATGAACTTCCTTTTTCTTCATTTATAGGGTTCCCATCGTTCTGCTCACATCATTCAATTAACAGAGTGGCTTCCTATCAGGCCTATTTTTGTGCCTGGAACTTGTAGTGTATACTTTAAAACTTTAACCGTTTATGTATCATCATTTAAACCTCTATTTAAACCTCAGCTACTTTATATCATTAGTAAGAGGGAAAAAGAAGTAAGCCAAGCACCCATCCTTAAGACTATTATGTTAATGAGCACACCACATGATCAGTCAGTCCTTCCTTTTCCTAGGCTGTGATTGGTTAAGAGTCAGTCACAACAAGCCCAGCCAACCAGGAAGGCCTTTTATACAACAGCTGACAGAAGAGATGGCTTCTTTGTGCATTCAAGTGGATGTCAACTTGGGGTAATAGGCCATCTTGCCCGGCACAAAGAAGGCACCTCCCTAAGGAGTGACACCTAACAGGAGGTGCAGACACAGAGACCATGCTCACAGCCTTTGAGCACCAGGATCTAACTGATAGCCGCACTGAGGTGAAGCCCTACTCTGCTCACTCATCTGAACCACTAACTGTCCTCTTGAGTCTAAAATCTTGTGGGCTGAGCATTAATCTCCTATAAACAAGGCTTTGCCAACTCAGCCATCCAGGTACAGCTTGGCCTTTCTCACATAGGTTCTATTTACACACCACAGTTGTGTGAAAAAACAGTGGTTTGAACAAATTTAGGAACGCGGCCTCTTACAGATGCACAGTGCACAGACTTGGACAGGGAAGAACTGCTAGAAAGAAACTGCGTAGTCACTGACCTTAGGAATTCACTAAAAATTATCTTCTTACAGAACTCTTAAAGAAGGGAGGTGCGATTGAAAAAAAGAAAGGCCCAACACAGACCTCAACCCCCCTCCCTTCCACAGGGAGAGTACTTCCTTCTTGTACTGGAAATGATTTCCTGCCATGTGCTCTGCTCTGCCTTCCAATGGGTCACTGGGTAAACTGCCCACTGCCTAAGAGTAAGCCAACTACTGCCCAGCTCAAGCATGAAGTTCCAACAATATTCCCTTCTCCCTGCATTGTCATGAGCTGCCACCCTATCGAAAATCCACTACATGGAGGCAAGCATTCTGTTACTTCTTCCATTTAGAAAACAAAACACAAAAACTCGCAGGAGGAAAAAAAAAAAAAAAAAAAAAAAAAACCTTCTTAGCTCTCTTACAGTTCTCTCTTTCGAAAAAATACTTCAAGAGTCATCTATATTTATACAATTATCCTCCATTCTCAGACTGTGGCCATCACACAACCAAGTCTGATTTAGATGGTATACAATGATATACCATGATTGATTCCCAGTCATCTTCTGAAACAATTGCAGCATGTGACAGAACCAACTACCCTTCCTTGAAGCATTTTCCCATGGGCATCAGGATGTCACACTCTCCTAGGTCTCCTACCACAGGAGCCCCATGCCAGGGGTCTTTGCCTTGTTTCTCATTGATCCAGCATCAACCCTGGACTAGCCCATGGCTCCATTACAGGAACTGCCCTTCTCTACAGTCACTCCCTGGTGATTTCATCACTCTGAGGCCTTTGAAATGCCAACCCTGTGCTTATATAACCAGCCCACTCTTCCCCTGAACCTCACACTCAGATGTCAAATGCCTATTGCAAATCATTGTCTGAGTGCCTAACGACAAATCAAACTTTACACGTCAAAAACAGAACTTCTGGTCCTCTGCCTCTCGCACTACATCACCTCACAAACTTCCCTCTTTCCTTTAAAGACAATCCAATATGCTTAGACCCAAAACCCTAAAATTATTCCTGACTCCTTTTTGCATTATCTCCAAATCCAATCCACCAATAAATTCTGTTGGCCTCTCTCAAAATATACTGAGGCTGTTTGTGAGCACTCTCTCACATATGATATTCATGATCCAAGCCATCATTTTTAAATATTTGTATTTTTTATGTGCATGATATGTGTCAGAGTGCAGGAATGCTAGTGTGCGCCACGGTACCTGTATGAAGGTCAGAAGACAACTTGCAAGAGTCACCAAACCCCTTACTCCATCCCATACATGCTATCACCCTTCCCTAATCTTGTTTTTGTTGTTGATGTTGGTTGAGGTTTTTTGCTTCCCCCACTCACCCCTAGGCAGAGTTTCTGTATAGCCCCGCCTGTCCTGAACTCACTCTGTAGACCAGGCTGGCCTCAAACTCAGAGATCCAATTGCCTCTTGAGTGATGGGATTAAATGTGTGTGCCACCACTGCCCAGATGTTTTTGTTGTTCTTTCTTCCTTCCTTCCTTCCTTCCTTCCTTCCTTCCTTCCTTCCTTCCTTCCTTCCTTCCTTCCTCCCTCCCTCCCTCCCTCCCTCCCTCCCTTTCTTTCTTTTTCTTTCTTTCTTTCTTTCCTTCCTTCCTTCCTTCCTTCTTTCTTTCTTTCTTTCTTTCTTAACTGCAGAACTTAATTACTTGCCCAAATGTCTTTTACTCTCTCTCTCCATTAGAATACACATGTGGTAAGAACAGAGATTTTTTCATGCTTTGCTCTGGTTTACCTAAAGTGCACAGGACTGTACCTAACACCTTACAGATTCTTGATGAGTGGTTTACCACAGACCACCCAGTCTCACAAAGTAGGTCTGGCTACCTCTGTCTGAGTAGCTCAGTTCTCATTGCTGTGACAATGTACCTACAAAAAAAGGGGGTTATTTGAGCTCAAGTTGAGAAGATACAGTCTATCAGGGGCAAAGAAGGTTTGATGGCATGAGGTGGTTCATCACATTGCAATACAGTCAGGAAACAGAGAAGGATGAATGCCTGTCTCAGGGGGCTTCCTCCATTTGTACACTTTTTAATTCAGTCTGGAAGTCTAGCCCACGTGCAGGACAGGAATTCCTTCATCATCTAAACCTCTCTGGAAATCCCTTCACAGATACACCTAGAGCTCTGTCTCCTAGGTGAGTCTTAACCTAGTTAAGTCAGTAATGATTAACCATCACAACTTCCCACTGTCCCTACTGTACTAACCTTTAGACACACTGAGTAAGCCAAAGAGGTCTGATAGCTGGACTATCATCTGCAAGGCTTACTGCAACACTTATACAAATGACACCACTTTAAGACAGGCCTTTCCCAACCACATTAGCTAAAATGACCACATTGCCCAAGGGAACTCAGTCTAACTCTACTGTATGCTGCAATTCTCTCCACATGATTAACTACCTGATGTCATGGATAACGGCACATCTTTCATACCACAATTCATAAGCACTAAAGCATCATCTCACTTTCACTGCCACACCTCCAACAACGCTGGCACACAGCAGGCACACCACACGTAATGACTAAATAAACAGATAATAATGTTTGATAATGTTGAACTTACCTGCTCTTTCTATAAGACTAGAGGAAATTCTTACATAGAATGAAATCTACGATGAAAACTTAATCCTTTGGATTTCTTCTATCACTGTTATCCTACACTATACTAGTGAGGAAGGCTAAAACCAAGGAGCACATCTGAATGTTACTAAGAACTACTGAAGGATTATGAATGATTAAATGCCATATTAATAAAAGTAAAAGTTTCTAAAAAAAATCATACAATGTTTACACCAGATTCACTGAAGGGAAATATAATTTAAACAAACAGGGATAAAAGGAGTCAATCGCTAAACAACATTGTTACAGAGTTAGGGAGCACTCTTGAACACACAAAACTAGTGTCTACTGAAGCTAGAGGACTTGTACACTGATAAAGTTAGAATCAGAGTCTAGGCCTTCTCTCAATAATGGAAAAGCACAAACCATGTAAGAGTCTAATATAATTCTGAGAAGTAAGCATCCCAGAAAACAGAAGATTCATTTACAAAAACGACAATAAAAACAGGATCAAATGCTCAATTACTCAAACAATAAATATTTAAACAATGAGTTATCTACCATTACCTTGATGAGAAATTAGACTAGCAAAATCCTTGTGGCTCCCTAAAAGCATGGCACAGCTAGTATACTCTTTCTGCAGAACCACCTGCCAATACACCTCAGGCTGTACAACACACATCTTTCGTCCAGCAGTTCAATTACTAGAATTTTACTTTAAGGAGTCAAAATACAGACATTCCTAAACCTGACTCTACATCATAATTGCTTTCACAGTCTCATTCATCACTATGAATAAGCTAAAGTTTTTACTTCAGACAAGCTGGTAGATAAAAAGGTTTAAATCCTCAAACATTTAAGTACCAGGAAAATGAATTTTAGGGGAAAAAAGTAATAGTTAAATAAGGCAAAAAGATCTCTTAAAAATTCCTCTCAAAAGTACAGAAAGTCAAGTTTCATAGAGATAAAGACAGAAAGGATAGATATGGTAGAGTAGTGGTTCCTTACACAAGTGAATTGGTAAGGAACTTTTCATAATACCAAATACCCAGAACCATGAAATTCCAATAGCAACAATTCTAGATCTTGAGGACTCATTCTGGTTCCCTGGGGAGCTTTTGGAAATTATTACCAACAATATGGGTTCAATAGGCAGAGGAACAAGAAGAAGGAATAGAGAGAAAACAACTAAACCCTAAGCCAGCTGAATCATTATCTAGAAATGGAACAGGAGCATCACTATATTACTTTAAACTCCCAGCAATTCTCTTATATGTGCAGCAAAGATCACAGACCAATGTGACACATTAGTAGTTTTCACAGTGTGATTTCCAGAACAGCAGAATTAGCATCAAGTGGAACTTGAAAGAAATGAAGTCTTATGCCCTCACCATAGACATGCTGAATCAGTTATTCTTGGGTTTTTGGGGGGTTTTTTTGTTTTTATTGTTTTGGTTTTTTTTTTGGTTTTTCGAGACAGGGTTTCTCTGTGTTGCTTTGCGCCTTTCCTGGAACTCGCTTTGGAGACCAGGCTGGCCTCGAACTCACAGAGATCCGCCTGCCTCTGCCTCCCGAGTGCTGGGATTAAAGGCGTGCGCCACCACCGCCCGGGTGAATCAGTTATTCTTAATGAAGCTAGGTTCAACAAACCCTCCAAATAATTTTATTTGATAGGCACTGTTCTAGAGTTATTATTTCATGGAGATTGGCAAGAAGAAATGTCAAACAGACATTACTGAATCAAATGATTTTAACATAAGTATAAAAACAATTCAGTGGAAGAAAGAACAGTCTTTTCAACAAATGATACTAAAACTAGATAGTCACACATAAAGAAATGCAGCTAGAGACCCATCTCACATCATATTCAAAAATTAACACAAAAGGGGCTACAGACTTCAATTTAGGAGATCTAGTACTACGAAACTCTTATAACTTACACAAGTATAAACCTTGCTGACATTAGACACTGGTTTCTTAGCTACGACAAAGCAAAAAAAGCTCAACCTCATCAGAATTACAATGCGTGAGCCAGGCGCAGCGGCACATGCTTGTAGTTCCAGCAGTCGGGAGTAAGGGGCAGGAGGGTGAGGAGTTAAAGGCTGTCCTTGGACACAAATCAAATTTGAAGCTAACTTGGGCTATGTGAAACCTGTTCTCAAAAAAAAAAAAAAAATTATTTCTCATGCTTCAAGAAAAACATGAAGACTGTAAAAAGACAGCCCATGTAGTGGGAGAAAAAAAAAAAAAACAGTAAGTTGCATAATATGATAAGGGACTAGTATCAGAGTAAATAAAGAAACCAAAAT
Source organism: Peromyscus nudipes (assembly GCA_902168325.1). Lineage (NCBI taxonomy): Eukaryota > Metazoa > Chordata > Mammalia > Rodentia > Cricetidae > Peromyscus > Peromyscus nudipes. The sequence goes on from CABHPH010135156.1 coordinate 60,518, forward strand.
ACAAACCTGATAAACCAAATTAAAACCTGATAAACCCAAATTAATACCTGATAAGCCCATGAGAGCTACAAGCAAAATTAGCCATTAGGGAAAGACCATTCAAACCCACAAAGATATACCACTTCACACCCACTGGGACAACTAGAATCACAAAGACAGGTAACCATGTTAACAGCAGTGAATCACATCACACAGAAAAAAATAATAATCAGGCCTGCCACAGTGGTGCGCATCTTTAATCTCAGCACTTGGGTCTATATAGAGAGTTCCAGGCTAGCCAGGAGTACACATTAAGACAATATCTCAAAAAAAATGTAAAAAAAAAAACAAAAAACAAAAAACAAAAAAAAAAAAAAAAA
>CABHPH010135157.1:19777-40933 GCA_902168325.1 Peromyscus nudipes
TGTATCTAGTGGCTGTTCTGTTCTCTGACCGCAGAGAAGTTTATTAGGGTGCACAATATTTTGGGGAACACAATATCACCACAAGGATGTAAGAAAATCAACTTCTTAACTGAGCCTTGATTTTCTTTAGAAGTCCATCCTTCTCCATGGAATCCATAACATTTGAGGGAAGCTGACCCTTTCCTTATGGCCAGGGTTGTGTGTGTGTATGTGTGTGTGTACGAGCACACACACTCACACCTGTGCACTAATCATCACACTATTCTTCATGTAAATGTTTTGAACCTTCTTGGCAGGGATAACTTTAAGAATGTCTAATGTACATGTCAGATGGGAAGTTGTTTTCCTAGGGCTTCTGAAAAATTTTCCAATATTTTTCTAGAAACCTTTTCTTCTACAACTATGGGCTATTTTGCCCCCTAGAAAACATTTGACATCTGCAATGACCAAGAAGAAGAGTTTATTGGGAGCCTACAGGTTCAGAGAGTGAGTCTATGATCACCGTGACAGGGAGCATGGGAGCAGGCAGGCAGACATGGCAATGGAGCAGTAGATGAGTGCTTATATATGCTCTAACAAGCTTTAGGGAAACAGAAAGAGCTAACTGGGAATGGCATGGGATTTCGAAACTTCAAAGTGAGCCTCAAGTGATACCTCTCTTCCAACAAGGCCATAATCCTTCCCGAACAATTCTACCAACTGTTCATCAAGCGTTCAGTACATGAGGCTATGGAGACCATTCGCATTCAAACCATTGCAGTGTGTGAGGCTATGTGTATGCCAGGGCTTGAGTGTGGATGTCAGATAACATGTGGGAGGTAGTCAGTCCTTTCTTCCCACCATGTGAGTCTGAGGGATTGAATTCAGACTTGGTGGCAAACACATTTACCTACTCTGCCATCTTGACTTCCTGGAGTCATTCTTGATTGTCACAGTTTGTGGGATGCTAAGTGGAAACTGTAGATGATGATAAGCTTTCTACAAGACTGGCCCTTCCACATAAACAAATTCTCAGCTCAATTTCAAAGATATCAAGGTTTAGAATCTCTGATTGCATATGAAAAGGGCTGCATTTAGCATTCTGCTGTGGTCCCTCTATCAAACAGGTGCAGAAAAAATAGCTTTAGGATAGAATCCAACACTGTGGATCTCCAAAAGATGAGAGGCAGTGATTGTGTGCTCTTGATGTGACTAGCGGGTGAAGCAACTGATGTTGAAGCTGACCCTGGCTTTGGACGTTATGTCATCAAGTCAAAGCACGTCTTAATTGCCATGATTCTTCATGCTGAAATAGGTTCAATATCTATAAAACATGTCCTGAGTTACCAACTGATGTACATTTCTTTATGATATGCCAGGAGTCTAGCTCCCAACTTGCTTGGCTTTTGTTTTCAAATCCCAAACAAGTTTTTCACTCAGTCTCAGTAACCACACATACATATCTGAATTCAAATTTCCTACAATAGTCCCATTTTAAGTAATATTTATGTATAGTTTCTTGAATTTGTTTATTACATATTTTAAAAGCATCTTTGTTAATTTTGTTGGACTATACAGGATAGATAAAGTGACATCTAGATATCAGAAAAGTGAAGGAATATTTTAAAATTAAGAATAAATGAATTCCAAATAATGCATTAGTAAGTAATAACATGATTAAGTTGATTCTTCAAAGATTATTTTTTTGAAAATTGTGTATTTTCTGAATCAGTATAGAGATCAGAATGCTGTTATGTTAAAAGAGTAGATCTTATGAATTTAACGCTTACTTCACGGTTTTCATGTCTAGAGATTCATTTCTTGAGGAAAAAAGGAGAGGATAAGCTTTCATATCTGTATTTTATATGACAAATATTTATTTCTTGAGTAGTTCAACTAAGATATAAGGATTTTGCATCCTTAGCCTGTTGCTTATCAGTTTCATTAGTGCACTGTTGTGTGAGTCCATGGAGAAAGCTTTATTTCATGGTATGGCTGTAGTAAGAATAGCTGTGAAGGCTTTCAAAATCTTAAACTGATAATTAACTGGCACAAACTACTGCCTAACTTTCAAGACAGCGAGAAACTTAATAATAAAAAGACATCAGTAATAAACTGCAAAGTTTCCGAGAGAAAAATCACAAGCTACCAAAGTCCCATTTAAAAAAGTTCACTACTTTACTTTCATCCATATGTACTAATTGGACATTTTATGCTGACTACATAATTGTCTATCCAGAGAAACTACCAGGCTTTCTATTTATTCCCTATGTCAGCTCACACATTCTGGCACTTTGGCAATAATATAAAATCCACTGTCAGCCGGGCGGTGGTGGCGCACGCCTTTAATCCCAGCACTCGGGAGGCAGAGACAGGCGGATCTCTGTGAGTTCGAGGTCAGCCTGGGCTACCAAGTGAGTTCCAGGAAAGGCGCAAAGCTGCACAGAGAAACCCTGTCTCGAAAAACCAAAAAAAAAAAAAAAAAAAAAATCCACTGTCATATAAAATTACTCAGTAGCTAAGGCTTTCATTAATTCATTCACTGAAATAATCTCCTTTGTGTGAGGTTCAAATTAAGCACCTTGCTATTTAGACACACAGTTTCAGCCATCAAAAAAAAATTAGCTCCCATTATAGAATGCGGGAAAGGCAGGCTGAGAAACCAGCAGTGACTCTGACAGTCGTGTGTCCTTTGTGGACCGTAGTGCTGAAAGGCAGGCTGTCTGAGTTGAAGAAAGCCAAAAGTCAGAAATATAGTTTCAGCGCTCAAAGATCCTGTCGGAAAGATTTTCTCCTCAGTTCCTAGAGGTTCAGTCCTACCAGCTGCCAATCACCATGAGCAGATCACAGAGTGAGGACATTACAAGGTTAAACTGTTACAAGCCTTAGTCGGGTGAGTATTAGGAGCCTTGAAGTTGAAGGTAACAGTTTGAAATGCTTTCAGAATTGCTGCAAGTGTAGGATCCAGCAATTTGTGAGCTCTGGTCTTGCTTCACCCTCTAACCTTTGTCTAGGGCTGGCTACACAAGCTGAGCAAGCAGCCTCCAATGGAATGAGATCTGAAGGGCAGCAAGGGCCTGCTTGTCTCTGTTTATTTTCCCTTGAGTCTGTCATAACCTTCCTGTCACCTAGCACAGCACCTGGCTCAACAAATCTGGATCGATGGATGATGTATAAAAGGATGGATGGATTCAGCATTCATTTAGGACTGACAGGCATTACATTCCAGGCACTATGCAAAATACAGAGGATCCAAAACATAGATATAATCAAATGTTCATAATTTTCAGGAGGCCCGTGGTATAGACAAAAAGGAAGATAAACCATGCAATTATAAGTGTTGTTCTGAAAGTTTAGAAGTCATTAAGAAGAATCCTAAGGGTCCTGGTTTTAGAAAGGTATTTAGAAGGAAGTATTTCTCACCCTCACTGAAGTGCAACACTGTGAGCAGGAGGAACTACCATAATCTTATTGGTCTCCTTGGGTGTTTGGAAAGGATAAACGTAGCTTGCTGAGACCCGAGAGCTTCTGTTGTAAGGGATGTATTTCAAGGAAGGAAAAATGGAGAGGGTGTTCAGACTGCTGTCCATGCAGAGATGGAGTGGAGGACCTGAACCTACCAGGGCAGCCAAAGAACATGGCCTGAGGGACCAGGAGCTTCTCCAGAACAATCAGGCTGGAGTTCCACTGAGGAACAGGAAGGGAACCTTCCCTCTGGGCCTCTGTTCAGCAGACTGGGGGCTGCCCTTACAAAATCTCACTGTGAAGATGGTCAGGATCTTTGTGTGAAGAGGCTTTTGTTGTGCCCCTGCTTTTCCTTCTTCTCTTTAAGGATGGAGAGAGAAGAATATTGTATCAACTAGAGATGACAGAAATGGCTTCGAGGATACTGGTCTCATGACAGTTAAGATGGGAGGTAATAAACGATTCCCTTGCTCCAGACTAAAATATCCCTTGCCAAATTCTGAAGCCCTTTCATGTTGTAAAACCTCAGCGCCCTTTGCGTTAGCCAGAGAGGGAAGTTACATGAATAATAATACAAACGAGCTTCCTATCTGATCATAGTTACTTTATCTCTTCAGATTTGAAGAACTACGACTGATTGTAGGAAAATCTCTGACTGCATGAATGGGTCACTGGAATAAAGGAGTGGAGGATAAAGTGGGGGTCTCTTATGCCGATGTCCCTGACAAAAACATGTCATAGTGCCACACATTCCCTCATTCTCCTAACACTGCTTGTGGGAACATTTTTTTTAAAAATCTTTCTTCAAATTACTGATTTTTACATGAATGCTATAGCTTTATTTTCTGTGTGATTTTGTCTGAACTCCAAAGTTCCAATGTGGATTTTTGAAGCACACAAGCAGAGAATGACCTATAAAAGATAAAAGTTCAGCTTTTGGGGGTAAGTCTTAAACAAAATAGGCTCTGCTTCCTCCTGTCTACTTTCAAATTCCCAAGATAAGAGTCCCTTATTTGCAATCCGTTTATCACTATTTAAACATCTTTCGCTGGTATCAGTGTGCTTTCTAAGGAGTGGGATAGAGTGACTCTGAACAGTAGCAGTTCATAAAGACAGCAGAGGCCTCCCCTCCCAGCTTTATCTCTGTCTTTATTTTTCTACTTTCGGTGCGAGCACTTTAGTAGCGGATGGAAGTACACTTTTCTTTTTTTTCCCTGTGTGAAAAATATCAAGACAGATAAAGGAAAACAAAACCTCCTCTAAAGCAATCTCTTCCAACTTGTAAAATTTCCCTCTAACAAATCACCATTTCTGCTTTCTAAGAATAACCGAACAACCTCTGGAACACCAAAGAGCTCTTGCAAGATAACATTTTATTTTGCTATTCAGTGTGCACAACAAGAAACATATGGGTAAGAAAGCAGACGTTTAGAAGTACTGAATTAAATGGAAAACACCACTGAAGGCACATTTTACATTATTATTGTAAAACCGCGAAGTCACTGACAACAGTGAGCTCTGGAAATAGCTGAGTTTGGCTTTTTTTCTGATGGTGTCTGACCTAACGGCTGTTTTTTAAAGAGAATGGCATTTCTGTACATTACTCGCACTTTGAAAGTTGAGTTCTGGGCTCTATGGGGATGCTTTCTGAATTCACTTTCTACTATGGGTGTGAATAAGGAAGTGAGCTTACAGCCCACTGCTGGTTTTCATAATAAAAAAAGAACAATGGCTTTTGAAAGTCACAGATAATCCCCAGTCCTCATTGTGGTCATCCGTTTCAACCCAACCTTTCTCTTTTACAGCTAGCAAGCTGCAAAATTGACTGATGATCTTCTCCCTTCCTCTGCTTGACCCTGCATACACACCCTCTAATAGAGGTACCAAGAGCAGGGAGGTGAGCCAAAGTCAGCAAGTAGGAGGGAGAAGAAAGAAAAACAAACCAAGCAACCAGCCTTAACTGCTCTTTGACTGTGTCCCATTACCAGTTCATTTAAGCTGCTGTCTTGGGTGATGATGATGATGATGATGATTATTTCTTTTATTTGGGGGGTTATAATACAATTATATCATTTTTCTCCTCTCCTTTCCCCTCCAAATCCTTCCATATGCACCTCCTTGCTCTTTTTCAAACTCATTGCCTCTTTTGGGATGTAATTTTTAGGGAAGACGTATGTGTTGACTTTTCCCCTTTAGAGCTGACCATCATTTTCCATGCAAGCTGCAGGAGATGCATGCGAAGCACTTGAGTGAGATCTGGGTAGGGATGCTACATCTCAGGATAATAAACCCAATATTCTCATCTTCCTTCAGAACTAAAAGCACAGCCTTCTAAGTTGGGCACGAAGACACGCAAGCTAAGAATAAAAATGAAAGTCACAAAGTAGAGAGCTAAGTTCAGAAGCTGTCCCTCAGAGTTTGATGCATACTGTCTATATATGTTGATATTTTTCACAATGTGTCTTTTGATATTTGGTATATCCACTTCAAAAGGGCAGCCTGCCGTTTATAGAAATATGATCTGCAATGAGTTATGTTTTGACCTTCCCTCTCTATCACAGTGCTTTTAAGTTTCTGCATCATGAATTAAACATAGAACAATCTTATTAATTTAAATAAAATCCACCTACTGGGGGCCATATGTATGGCCTGGGTCAGCTCTATGGAATCACCATTGTGGAACAGAACGCCCCCCTGGCCCTGTCTTTTCTGTTTCAATTGTAGGAGAGCTAAGAATGAGCACCAAAGAGGAAGGAACACATCAATCTGAGTCACCAGCACTTCAAAGATGTTGCACTTTCTCAAAAGGCCAATGCAGTAGCAGGCTTTCAGCAGACACAAATTCACTTAGAGGAGTTTCCTAAAAGAGTGAACTTTATGTAAAACGGCTTTTTGTTTGTTGAAGGATTTAATGGTAGAAAGAATTTCTTTGTAAAGTATAAAAATACTTTAAAACAGTCATTCTTATGATGATTTATGGAGTAACAATTTTGTTCCAAGCATTATACCAAGTGCTTTACATAAATTACACGATTTAATTATTTTCAAAACCTTGTAAGATAGCTATTATCATTATTCCCCATCTGTATTGGTATAAATAACAGAAGGGAAGCACAGGCGTATTGCTGCAGCCTAGAAAGCAAGAGAATTAGAGTTTCCTTTATGTTACTCCAAAATATAAATAACTTGAAAGGAGATACATAAGAATATTTATTTATCTTTCTTCAAGAGTTTCTTGATGGTGATATAATTTCATTCTTGAGTCCTCATAAAAGACATTTCTTATAATTTTAACTACTAATGGTCATTTGTAATAGAAAATGTCACTGAAAGACTGTCTTGCCCTTGTGCATGGCAGGATTTCTAACCTTATGACATTTTCTCCATGTTTGGTTTCATTCTATATTATCAAATATAAAATTTTCTTAAGTAAAATCTATATTTATGACATGTATATTTGTAATGTGATGTATTCAATATAAAAAAGAATCTAAAACAAATGCTAATGTCATTATACACAAAGAGTTTTCTTGAATAAATATGAATATATAGGGAAATGGATAGAATACTGACTAAAGAATATGATGTGAGATTCCACAGAAAATAAACATAATTTTCCAGACTTGAATAGATACAATAAAAGGTTTAAAACAATGTTATTGTAAACAATAAAAATTGTGATTTCATTATCTAAACTCTTTAAGGATTTAAATGTATAGGCACTCTATTTTTATCATTTTAATTTTTATGGAAAACAGACATTTTCATACAATCTATTTTAATCACAATTTTCTCTCTCTGGACTCCTTCTAAATCCTTCCCACTTCCTTACTCACCCAAATCCATACCCTGTCTTTCTCTCTCTCATTAGAAAACAAACAGGCACTTAAGACACACACAAACACACACACACAAACACACACACACACACACACACACACACACACACACACACCCCACATGTAAACTCTTAAAATCTGCATAAGCATATACGTAGTCTGAAACAGTTTAAAAAATAAGAGGATATTTATAAATATTCAACATTTATTATCTTGGAGACAATAATCTTACTTAGAGTAATTTATACAAAGAAAACATGGGCAGCTCATCAATTTTTGCCTGCATAAATAATTTCCATGATTACATTTTAAACAAAATATTAAATAGCATAAATTCAAAAAAATGAAAGCCTAACCCATTCATAGTTATAACTATATGCTAGCTGTAGTTTGAAACTACTTAAAATGATGATTTACTTATTTATAATATACCACTACATAGAAAAAATATATGTGATTTCAATTTTGAAAATAAATGCTTTCTAAATGTAATTAGAAGCATAACAAACTACTATATACATAAAAATGAAACTTTAGATAATAAAACATGAAAAATATCCCTAAACTAATGGTGGTAGAATTGTAAGGGAATTTCTCCATTTTAAAAATGTTTTTTACTTAAAATTACTACAATTAATATTTATTTCAATGGTAATTATAAATGCCATTTAAGCCCCTAATAGGACATTTCTTATTAAAATATGCATGGCTTATATAATGTGGTATAGAACCAGATGTCTCAAGCAATTAGAACCCAGTGCAAATCCAAGATGCTTCTATAGTATAAGCATTAGTTTGGAGCAGGTCAGCTTTACCCCTACTCTCAGAGCTGTGAGCTAAAGGGAGTGCGGTGATTATTCCTACACTGTTCATGTTTAGCTCAGCTTAAGACAGAAGCAGGTCATTTCCAAACTCTGATTGGCACTGTCCATGTGGAGGGCAGTATGTCACTACGACATTTTAAATGTGTCATCTACATTTATTGGAGTATAATCTTCAAGAATACTGATTTCAGTGCCTTTTTATGAAAGCAAAATATGGGGCCCATCCAAAGAAGAATGTGCAAATCAAGTTAGCAGCTGCCATGCAATGACGTGGACAGCTACGCAAGATATATTTTACTGGAATTCAAAAGGCACATGGCAGGCACAATAGTGTGTTATGATTCAAGTGAAGCTTAAAATATCTGAATTTAAGGGAAATAGCTGAAGAGGTAAATGCTAAGTTTCACAGTATTATATTTTTAGCAGAAAATGAATCAAGTTTTATTTGAGACAACGGATTAAAGTTTTTTGGTTTTGTTTTATGTTTTGTAGACAGTGTCTCATGTAACCTAGAATGGCCTCCAACTCATTCTGAAGCCAAGGCTGGACTTGAACTCCTTATCCTTTTGGGTCCACCTCCCAAGTGCTGAGATTACAAAGATGCGCCTCCATGCCCAGCAAGAATGTTATTTTTAACTTTTATTCTTCAGTACTGTCTGAAGTTTATGCAGCAAGAAGTATTTAGTGTAAAGCACACAATTAAAATGATTTAAAGTGATCAATGACCCAAGAAAAGTGTTATCCCTGTGCTTAAAACAAGCACTGACATATTGGCAGATATCAACACGTAGTTAGAACTGTGAATTACTTTCCACAAAATATGAGTCTTTTCCTTCTTCCTTCAAACTGTTTTAATTTCTGTGGCAAGCACAAAGCTGATTTTGGCAAGAGTGGAAGGTGTTCTCACAGGGGGAGGAATCCACGGAGGAAAGCATCTAATATATTAAGTTGCAACAGCCCTTTCTTTAAGACTGTGGGTTGGATCATCATCTCTTAACAAAACATTTTTATTTTTCCTATTAAAAAACTCTCTAGTGAGATTCCTCCTTTGCCTTTGTCATTTCTTTATGACAAGAATGCAAAATAAATTTTGATAAAAGTGTCTTGTTCATTTTTTGACTGCTCAATTATCAGCTTCCCAGCACACCCAAATAACACCAATATTTTGTTAGAAAATAATTTTTCTTTGAATTAGATTGCTTTTCAAAAACTGAAAATATGCCTGTTTTATTACAGATGTAAGTTAAGCTAATATAAAAATAGCAGTTATTATATAAAATACAAAGTAATAAAACTTTAATCCATTTGCAAACACAAACACACACACACACACACACACACAGAGGCACTAACATTATGGTGTCTGTGTTTTGTGTTTATCAACTTTCCTATATGATTTGGTTTTTCCCATGTCATGAATTCTTTGTCCTTGTCATTTGTAATAGCAGTGAAGGACTCTACCAGATGAATATTCCCTTTCTAGAGATTAAAGCTTTGCTTGTGACATAGCCCCTCTTCACCCCTTGGAAAACCTCCTACTGTAGCAGAGGCTGTAGGAGAGCTTTGCATGCTGTTTTCTTAGCAGTCAAAGTATGGGCCGAAAGCCCAAATCTCAGCAGTAGGTTAATAATACATTCTTAGAATAGGTTTCATCTTTGCTAAACACTGACCAAACAAGCAAACATGGTTGGAGAAAATACCTTTCCCCCTCCCTGTTTTGGATATAATTGCGAGGATCTGATGCATGGAACTGCAAAAATATTTTTGTGACCATGAGAAATGAGGCCTCAGACCCACATGCTCTCAAAGATAGTAGAGTTTGATGGTGAAAAGATTTGGGGGACTCTCTGTAACATCCATGTACCACTGAACTAAAAGTAGGATTTCCTTGACAGGTGTGTGTGCGTGTGTGTATGTGCATGCACCTGTGTGTGTATCCATAGACCTGTGTGTATGTGTGTGTGCACCTGCATGGATGTGCACCTGTGTGTGAACTGAGTCAGTATCAGGGGATACTTCTCAGACACTGTCTACTTTGCTTCTTTAGGACAGAGTCTCTCATTGGCCTGGGGCTTTCCCATTAGGACAGGCTGGTTGACCAGCAAGCCCCTTAATTTCCACTTGTCTCCACCTCCCTCAGCACAGGGATTACAAATATGAGCCACCATGTTTCCCCTCCTGGGTTCAGAAGACTGAACTTGAGTCCTTGGGCTTGTGCTTTTCCAGTTGAACCATCTCCCTGGCTCAAGAATGTTATGGTCAAATAAACTAATACTGTTTTAACTAACTTAATCAAATTACTTTGTTCCCTGCATCCAAAAATCATCTAAGTGAATTTTCAATCTCTCCAACAAAACTGAAATAGTCAGTGTTCAATAAATAATTTATAAGCTTGTCCGAAAGTTTTCTTGAAAAAACTTCTTGGAAATGGAATTCAGTTCCCAAAGCTTAGTTAACCTTAAATATAATTTTAAAGTTCTTTGAAGTGTATTTTAGCCAGATTGTCTTACTCTATTCCCCATTCTTATATTTCTTAACTGTGACAGTGGCTTGAATTAGGAATTAAGAGTGTGGCCTAAGAGCATACGTGCTACGTCCTGGGTTCTTAACCACACTGCTTTCTGCTTGGTTGACTTTGGGAATGTCACTCAACTAGTCACTGCCTGAGTTTACTGTCTCCCTAAGAGACAAGGTGAAAAATGGAACCCTTCCCTTGGCTTTCTGTGAGATTACAAAGTTAATATCTGCAGACTGACTAGACTCATCTAGTCCCAGTAATAGAACGAGTGTTTGTGCTGTTCATTGCTCCCTCTCATCTTGTCTTAGTAACAGACACATGTCAGTCTGAGGTTTGATTTTGAGCTATTGTTTTCCTCTGTATAAGTTCACTGAGGTCCCCTCTCCTTGCTCTTGGCTCTGTGATTTGTCTTTCTGCCAAGACCATAAGTTGGCCTGGAATATAATTTTACAGTTATGAGTCAGCATGGATTTTTGACACAGGATAAACTCAGCTATGAAATATTAAGCCTTTTTTATATTTTGAATAAACTCTATTATTTAAAAAAACATTGTAAACAAATAAGAATAGCAAACATCCAAATTAACCAGACCTAAATTCTATGCAACTTAATGAACTGTTAGAGCTGGCATTCAAAACAGTGGCTGTGAAACTTCACATTAAATTTTACATATTCAGTATCAAATATATTATATGAAATATCCACCATTAAAATTTAAAAAATCCATGACAGAATTAGAAGTAGAAAAACAATTAGCTTTTTATCTTTTTTCATAACTGTGACCATTGTCTGCATTCAATTATTCCTCATATTTAGTTTTTCCTGTTTTGACAAACTAGGTAACATGAAGGAGTTATTTACACATGCTCTTTGAAAATCATGGAGTCATTATATTAGATCTTCAAGGAGAACCATTCCTATGACCCTTCAGCTACTTAGGGAATAACCACCCCACATTGAGGTTTTTTTCCCCCTTTATTATTCTAAAATTCTTAGAGGTGGAAGAAACGGAGAAGAAGCAAAATCAAGATGTCATTGTTTTAATTAACTATAAAAACAAAATAATAGACTTGTATTTTCAAGGTAATGGAAGTTTTGACTATTGATGGTATAGTTTTCTTGGATGTTTTGTTCATTTTCCCTTAGATTGTTTCAGTGAAGAAAAGCCATAAAACAAAAATGTATATGGTGACACCTTTTTTGATGATAGGGATTTTAATGATAGCCTTGCTTGGCTAGATAGTGATTGTAAAGCCAGCCTGGGCTACATAAGACCCCATCTCAAAAATATCTATAAAGTGAACAACTAGTAATATAACAAAATATAATCCATTTTCTATATGTATAGTGTGTATATATACATAATATATATGTGTGTGTGTGTATTACAGTGAACATACAAATCTGAATTCTATAGTAAGTTTCACTATATTTTTAAGTTCAAATGTTATAGACCTACATCAAAGGGCTGCTGAACTTCATGGAAGTTTTACATAAAATCCATCTGTAATACCCTTTGGCTAGTGATCACCCATCAACCTACTCATTGCCCTCTCTGATGAATAATCCTTTGTGGATTTAAAAGCAAGTCACTTCAGATTGGTAGTTCATTTTCTCTTCTTTCTGGTCCTCTCAGCATCATAGAAGGCTGACAGAATAAAATAACTGTCCAAACCCAGAATCAGCCAAGAGTCCCAGTGGGTCTCTGAATAATTCTGGCACTTTAGTGCTCCTTTGGGACTATTATCTATATGAATATTATCTTGTTATGTACTTGATTTATTATTATTTGACTGTCAGTGGTATTTTAAAATTATAATTATTATATTTCTATAATTATAAGATTATAATATTATGTACATAAATACTATTTTTTAGTATAATAAGCATGAAAGGAAGGGAAATGCATAATCTACATTTCATTTAGTGACATATGGTCAGTTGGTATTTATAGTTTACTGAAAATGTGCTGTTAAAAGGGAGCAAAATTGCATGTAAACCATGGGGCCTGAAAATTGAAGTAGATTTTGAACATTTTATCTAGGTCTTGGTCACAGAATGGCAGAAATCTATATACTCAAAAGACTGCCTAGTCAGCAAGCCACAAAGCAGATTACAAGAGCCCCAGAAACACACTTCAAAGGTAACACTTTTATAGTAGGATTAAGAGTTAGAAGGAGTGTTTTATGGTTAAGTCAGTCATGGGGGTGGGGAGAGAAGGGCGTTCTTGCATTTTTGAAGAGTAGCCATTTCCTCGCTGTCACTGCTATAAATCTGTATGCGTCCAGTTATTTTTAAAGAACTTTGAACTACCAGAGCATCCCAGCGTTGTTCTCTGCTTAACAAACCTGATTACTTCCTGCCAGTGTCTTCCTGTATTTTCTAGCTGATAATTAGAGTTTTTCCATGGGCTATGTTTGATGTTTATTAGTGTAAAAGCTTTCATTCACGAATTCATTGACCCTTCACTGAGAATAATACTATGCTGTTATGTGCTGGCTACTGTTCTAGGCAGTCAAAATAATACCGCAGAGAATCAAATTGGCCAAGGACTCTGAGTGTCATCAGTGTGTCAGGTTGGCCTATGATCTGCATATTTGATTGACAAGAGTGTGATGTTGGGGATGAGCAAATGCTTCTAGGTAAATGCTTTAAAATGATCTGATTCCTCTCTTCACCTAATTTTTCACAAGTAAGAACAAGTCTTGCCTCAGTGAGTTGCTATGCATCCAGTAAATATATATTTTACAAAAAGTCCCATTCTTTTGGGGGATGCCCGGGGGCCTCCACTGTGTTTAGCAAAGACAGAGTCTACAAGGAGCAGGAACTACCAATCTCACTTGTACTTTTTGTGCTGAACATGGCTGTGATGAGGCCCAAGCTTGGTATGAAAATAAATTGGTTCCCCTGAAATTTCCTCTGCCTCTGTTGCCTAAACAAATGTGGCATGTGGCTACCTATCTTTGAAACTGGCATCTCAAAACAATGGTAGCATTTGAGGTACGACTGGTCAGTGTTGTGGACCATTTTGAATACATGTCATTTTGTCACATGGATTATCAGAGAGCATGTTCTCATGGTATGGGAAAACATTTGGAATCAGAACCCCTACATGTCCCTAGAAGATTTTGTAGCCAAGAACTGTGGCAAGCTTGTGAGTCAGCTATCTTACTGTCCGTGACAGATCTTGAACAACTGGTACTGTTTTATGTCTGTGAGTTTACGTATCTCCATTATTTAGCATGGTACATTTTGTAATTTAGCAAAATGAAGGTCTTGACACAAACATTTGGGGAGAAACGGGCATATTTCTTCATACTGATTAATATCTAAAGGAGCAAAAAGTTCCACTCATACAGTAACTGGAAGTTATTACTGGTTCTGTTAATGGCTTCTTTTTGTAATATTCTGCAACATGTGAGTCCAGCTCCTGCTTTCAGGAAACGGGTCTTCAAATACCAGCTAACATGCTCTCCTTCTTTTGGAAGACTATCGTTAGTGATTGAGAAGGTTAGAAAGAAGGTCTAGAAACGTGAAGCAAAACTTTCGGGTTGGAGGTGGGATGGAGACCTTGCTCAGGAAGCTGTCCCCTCTTTGAATAAATGCTGAACATCCATTCTGCTCACTAGATGTAACAGCATACTGTGTATTTTCAAAGCCTTGACATTGATTTGATTCAAGCTAGGAAGAACCTGAATATTATGAAATCCCAAAATCCCAATGGAAGTTTAGAACTTTGCTTGCTTGTTTTAAATACATATTCTAACTTCTGTTACATTTCAAGTGATCTTATGACTTCCAAATTTGGTTGTTCCAGCTACTGAAATAACTCTGGAAGAATATTTCTCATGATTTTCCCAGAACAGCAAGAACTACGAAACACAGAAAATGACCCAGTGTCATCTCAGATCCCGTTTGCTAGTGACATGATGGCAGTGCTTGCTTCTCCAGCTCATCAATCTTCTCCTCTTCTCCCACCCTACCCCTGCAGGAAAAGATCTGAAAAACAAAATAAAAAATAATCAATCCAATAATAACAATAAATGAATGTATATTTAGATTTCCCTGGAGAGTAAAGCAAACGATGTTGGGTAGCTCTCTGCCCACAGAAGTTTTAATGTAAAGTCTGTGTCGAGAGCAGAAGTGGATTCTGTGACCTATCCAGAGACCTCTCATGTTTGTGAGTCCCGCAAAAACACAAGATGTCTGACGCTTCGACTCAAAAGGCATATCCTCACTTGGCAGAAAGTTTGAAATTTATAAGGAATTTTAAGCTTAAAAAAGAGGATCTGCCTTTACAACCAGGAAAATCCTTGATTAAAACTTCTCATGCTTCCCTTGATCAAGGAGACCTTAAAAGAAACTAAAGACAACTAATTGTGTTAATTCTAACATACTTGATGGAGATTTTTCAGCATAAATTGAACATAAACCAGTTTACTTGGCATCATGCACTTGACATCAAATATGTGTGTGCTCACGTGTGTGCACGTATGTGAGTATGCCATGAGGAGGTCAGAGATTGACATCAGGTGTCATTCGTTAATGGTCTTCCTATCTTTTTTTTGTGTTGTTTGTTTTTTTGAGACAGTGTAGCTTTGCGCCTTTCCTGGATCTCACTCTGTAGTCCAGGCTGGCCTCGAATTCACAGAGACCCTCCTGCCTCTGCCTCCCGAGTGCTGGGATTAAAGGCATGTGCCACCACTGCCCAGCAGCCTTCCTATCTTATCATTTAAGACATCATCTGTCACTGAATTTGGAGTTTAATAATTTGACTAGGCCACAGATTAGCAAGCACCAATCTGCCTCTGCAGTGCTGGGATTCTAGGCACCACCTAGCTTTTACAGGGGTGCTGGGATTGAACTCAGGTGCTTATGCTTTCACAGGAAGCACTTCACTTATGATGGAGCCATCCCCCTACCCTACTGTGTTCAGAATTATCAATAAAACTGATGCTTCATGGTATTGGAGCTAAGCCACCTAAAAGTATTTCCTTGTATAAAGCAAGCCTTTTGTGACGCTGTTTCAACTAGAAGCAGTGTCTTAGTTACTGTTACCAAGGCAGCTCTTGTAAAAGATTTAACTGGAAGCTTGTTTACGGTTTCAGAAGGTTAGTCCATCATCATCATGGCAAGAAGCAGATAGGGATAACATTGGAACAGTAGCTGAACACTTTACAACCCAATCTGCAGGTAGCAGCTAGAGAGAGAGAACGAGAGAGGCAGAGAGAGACAGAGATACAGATAGAGACAGAAAGAAAGAGGGATGGACAGACACACAGACTAGATCTGGCACATGTTTTTGAAACCTCAAAGCCTGCTCCCATTGGCACATCTCCTCCAACAAGGCCACATTTCCTAATCCTTCCCAACAGTTCCATTAACTGGAGACCAAACATTCAATCATATGAGCCTATGGAGGGCCATTCTCATTCAAATCAACACAACAGTTTAGATGGAAAAGTAAAAATGTTCACAACTCGTTAGTATGCTAAGCGGTTTTAGGCTGTACATGCTTTATGTCCAATTAGCAACTGTAAAACTTACCATATTTAATGGAACTCAAGTCTTTACCCACAAGAAACTACATTTGTGGAAATTGTTTCTACTGCTTTGAACACATTTACTGTATTTATTTAGGAATCTGCATACCATATATATATATATATATATATATATATGATATCACCAAATACTTAATGTTTCCATCCTTCCCATAAACCCCAGTGGAAGAGGAAGCACATGAAAACAAGCTAGCTCAGCCCTCACTTGCTTCACAAGGAAGGCAGCATCAGACAAACCTAGACAATAAATAATTCAATTTAGTTTTATTTCAACTTTGAAATTTGAGTTATTGAATGCTGAACTCTTCTATGAACTGAGAGGTTGGTCTTCTGGATATGTGTTGAGTAGAATAAAATTTTTTGAGTGAGGAAGTATGCCTTTGCTAGGTGACTTTCCTTTTGGCTATTAATGACTTTTAACATGATCTCAACAAAACCCAAAGCAAGATTGTGGCCTTGCAACAGGCCAGGGAATGTAGATGCAAATGAGAAAATATTGTTGATACCTTGTTTGCTGCTTCTGAGTTCTCTTTTTTCAATACTTTCCTTAGTTAACTTAATTTAAGAGAAAAGAGGCAGATAGGGTCTCTGTAGCCCTGGCCGACTTGAAACTCCCTATGTAACCCAGGCTGGTCCCAAAGGTATGACAATCTTCTGTGTCATCTTCATAAGTTCTAGGTATACAGTCACCACATTTGGCTTACAGCTAGAAACTTAAACTTACTTAAGAGTCTTGTTATAAAGACTCTCTCCCATCCATTTTTAAGAAGAGGAGGCAGATTTAGAGGAAGAGAAAGAAGGAAGATAAGGGGGAGAAGGAGGAGACAATGAGAAGGACAAAAACCTTTTCTATCACGTAAGAGAGTGCCTGGCTTCATATCACTTAAGATTGAAGTTGTTCAGCTGACATCATTTCGATGTTGTTGGCCATAGGCTGTTCAGGTATCCTTTGTCTGATGCCATTTCCAGAAGAGAGAATAGATGAAAAACAATACACATGAATTTCATCCAAGGAAGAAGGTTTAAAGTGTTGTCATAATGAATTTATAAATAAAACAGTCACATGTTTATTCTGCTGGTAACAGGTGTCATTATTGAAGAAGCTGAAAGCAAGTGATTAATTGAGTGACTCTTTAAGGTACCAGGCACTCTGGAGTTTCGGGGGATGAGACTACATACAATCCTTTGATATCCCTTGATTCTTTCTGTTAACAGTATTTGACTACTCTCTTGCTTACAGTTTTCACTATGGGATGAAAAGGAGAGTTGCTGAACTGCCTGTCAGTCAATTCTGCTCAGTTTTACTTGAGTCATGAAATGTTGAGTAGTATATAAAATGGTAAGCTGTGACTACTGTAGTCAGGATTTGAAACAACTTAGCTGAGAAGTGTTGTTTTCAGTTATATTTGAATCAAATATCCTTACATATCTCCATTAACTCTTATTTTTAAAGGCCATCATGGTTCCCTATGTAGCAATTACTTTTAAAAAGTATTTTAAAAACCCATCTTTCATTGTAATAAATTATATCACATGTGTACCATTTTAAGTTTTATTTGTGAGAAACTTTAAAAAAATATTTTATGTGTGTGTGCAAGCGTGCCTCTGTGTGTGTGTGTGTGTGTGTGTGTGTGTGTGTGCACGCATACACAGTTGTGACATTCAGATCCCTCTGGAACTGGAGTTATAGGCAGTTGTGAGCCACCAGAGCTCAGTGCTGAGAAGAGAACTCCGGTCCTCCGGAAGAGGAGTGCCTGTTCTTAACCTTCAGCCATCTCTCTAGCCACGAGACTTTCTTTGTTGTTTGTGATTGGCTCAGACCTTCCTCACTGTGCCTGAGCTTTTATTTTGACCTCACATTTTAAAAATTCCTTTGTAAAACAATCTTGCACCTTAGATAAAACTTACAAAGTTGTCTCATCTGTAAACATTTATTAACGTTTTTAACTTCTTAAGCTAATTTTTAAAAATTTTATGTGTCTGGTCTGGGTGTTTCGCTTGCATGTATGTCTGTGCACCATGTGTGTGCTTGGTACTCACAGAGGCCAAAAGAGGGTGGTGGATCCTCTCCAACTGGAGTTACTGATAGTTATGAGCTGGCATGTGAGTGCTGGGAATTAAACCCGGGTCCTCTGCAAGAGCAGCAGGGGCTCTTAATCACTGAGCCATCTCTCCAGATGCTGTAACATTTCCAAATTATTTATTCTTCATAATCTCTTAATAATGCACTTTAACTTCCAACTACTTTCCAAATGTGTAACCATTTACAAATCTCAAAGCCTTTAAAATCAAAACTCAGTATCAACACTCCCTTTAAGGCTAACCAGTCAAATGTGCCATAAAGCAAACTTCCCAAAATAATTTTGAACACATTGCCACACTATTCAATAATTTTTAGAGCTCCGTGTTTTTTCTCTTATGCTCAGAAAATGTATTTTTACTTGAAACCACTTTTAAAATATGTATTAGACATAGGTCTGAGATGGATGGAAGAGAGTATGCTGGACTTTCACTTATAATAGGATATGCGTTTGTCTATGATCAGAAAGAACTTGGACCCCATCCCCCAGTTCACTGGATTTCAAACTTGTAGGCTGAATGCTCTGAAACTTCTCTTGTAGTAAGTGTGGCTATTCAGATGAGTGGTACAGCTGCTGTCCTGAATTGCACAAGATGGTTTATCATGCTGTTATTATCCTAGGTGGCAATCAAGATCAAATGTGGCATTTGATGTATGTGTGATAGAAGATTAACCATCAAAGGATTCCTTAGACATAGTATGTAGAAAGGCCAGGAGAGAATCCTATTATTTATTTTACAAATAGGACAAGCAATTCTGTTCACTAATATTGCAAATATTTTATAAGTAACAACTCATATGATTATCAGGATGAACCCCTGAGGTAGGTACTCTTTCATATTGACATGTAGAAGAAATGAGATAGATTCTCTTCTATATTGACATATAGATGAAATGAGGTAGGTGGTCTTCTTTATTAACATATAGAAGAATGAAGTAAGTAGTCTTCTATATTAACATATAGAAGAAATGAGGTCATAGAGAGATTCAGAAACTTATTCACAGATCTAGGAGCCAGATTAGGTAGAATCTGAACCCAGCAAGTCTGGCTCCAGAATCTGTTCTCTGCTACATCTGTTCATTATTGCTCACACTATTAGAATAGATGGCAAGAACAAAAGGTCTCTTGTTCAGAGTTCAAGTGTGTAATATTCACCACTACTTTAAAAAATAGAATACATTTTGAATTGGCTTATCAATCACCTGGGATCATTGCAATGAATTTCTCTTAATTAAAGAGTAAAATGTTATTAAAGAATAATTGTACTTGCAAACATAGTTGTGAAAATCCAGATTTGGGTCTGTGGCTGTGGTCCAAAATGTTATGCATATTCAACATTCAGTTCTCCCATGATACTGTGGACTAGTTCTGCTGGGCATGGTGGAGCAAACTTGATAGTATTTGTGACAGTTAATTCATTGTCAATTGTCACAAATAACTTAGAAGCCTGGCCAAAGCTTTTTATTTCCCCATTAATCCTTTACTAAGTTCAAAATGTATATTTTCTCAGGATAAAATGTATATTACCTCATAGATATTTTTAAGCAATAATAATTTTCTTCACTTAATACCCTTGAGTTACCTACTTGACATCCTGGTGTGTATAACTCCACAACTTTCTCTATTTACATAAAACACAAACATTTACTTGTTAATTTACATATGCTTTCTATTTTATGAAGGTGAAATTACACTATGGAAATTATTGTACAGCAAAATTTAATTAAAAGAACATAGGCAATATTATCCAAATAAAATATTAAACAACAACCCATTCCTTTTCATGGCTATATGATGTTTCAAAATGTAGACGTATCTCAATTTGCTCTGCTTTACTCTAGAAAATTTCGGCTTGTCATTTGCCTTAAACAATCTTTTCTTCTGTCTGGGTTTCTGTCCCCATTGCTGTCATTATATTCTGACAAGTGCAACTTAAGAGAGAAAGGTTTATTTTAGCTTATAGTTCAAGGTATCACCAGTCCATCACGGCATGGAAGTCACGGCAGCAAGATCATGAACGCATCTGACCTAATGGCATTCAAAATCAAGAGCAACATACGCATACTATTTCTCAACTCTCCTTTTTACCTTAGACTGTCCAGGATCTCTTGCCTGGGAAATGCTTCCATGTGCAATTAAAACAGGTATTCTTGCATGAGTCAATGTAATCAGGACATGTCCAAGGACATGCCCAGAGACCTCTCTTCCAAATCACTCCAGATCACCATAATCCCACAGTTAACATGAGCCATTCCAACACTGTAAATATGCTTGAAAGTATTCTTGCATAAAATCATGTGAGTACTAGTAGTCTAATTCTCATAGGAGATAGTCCTCAAATGGTGTTTAAAAGTTCAATTTTGCCAACTTTATCTTAAAACTAATAGAAACCATTTGTACCCATCATGATGTGTTAATATGTATCTTTCCACTCATATTTGAAACACTGCATGTTATAACTTCTCTTTAAGAAGTGGTCAATATGGCCGGGCATTGGTGGCACACGTCTTTAATCCCAGCACTCGGGAGGCAGAGGCAGGTGGATCTCTGTGAGTTCGAGGCCAGCCTGGGTTACCAAGTGAGCTCCAGGAAAGGCGCAAAGCTACACAGAGAAACCCTGTCTCGAAACCCCCCCCCAAAAAAAAAGAAGTGGCCAATATGACGAAAGAAAAAATATATTTTATTCTTATTTCAATTTCTATTTTGACTAATAATGAGGATGAACTGCTTATCACCTATTGAGGTTACAAATTTACTGAGATGATGCTCTTACTATCATATTATTACCATGATTACTTTTCTCATATATTTCTGTGCATTTTTGTATAGGAAAGATATGTCATTATCATGACTCTGTACTTTCTTTTCCTTCTTTCTTTCTTTCT
>CABHPH010135158.1:7183-43854 GCA_902168325.1 Peromyscus nudipes
GTCCAAACAGCCCTCCAAGGCAGCAGAGGATTTGGCAGGTTTTGATTGATAGTTACGTCATCACAACTGTTTAACATTAAACCTTTTATGAGCTCTATGAATAACAGCCAGGTTCATAAAAGGACATTCTGCATTAATCTGGTACTGTGTGTGCAGAATATGACCTGCCC
Organism: Peromyscus nudipes; assembly: GCA_902168325.1. NCBI lineage: Eukaryota > Metazoa > Chordata > Mammalia > Rodentia > Cricetidae > Peromyscus > Peromyscus nudipes. Next base: position 7,354 of record CABHPH010135158.1, read on the forward strand.
TTCATGTCTTTATTTTTTTTATTGCAGCAGAAATGCTGATAATTTCCAAGCTTGTCCCAGATTTACATATAGTACTCTCTGCAGTTGTTTACATAAAGGTGTTTTTCTGCAGTTCAGGGACATTTTCTGGAAAGAGAAAAACAAACTGAGAGACATGATAGAAATGGACAAAAATTACAACAAAATACAGAAGGTAATACTTCTTGTGACCTGATATAGCTAAGTGTTCTAACATAAAATAATTGTTTTATTTGCCCTAAATTCCACAAACCAGGTTCATGTAATGTACTGAATTCATTGGCACAGTCTTCAGTGTATGATGTGGGACTAAAAACTGCCTACTAAATTTCAAGCCTCCATTCTCGAGTCATGTAACTATGAGGAATTTTCAAACACTGGAGAGAAACACCTTTTTAGTATTCTGTTTTTGTTCTCTGTTTGGTGTACTTTTGTCTTGTTGGGTAGTCAAGTGCTTTAAGTAGATACCGCCTTCATATGTTTATGAAATATGCAGTTCAAGCGAGTGGACACTGACCTACAATCAGGACATTCTCATCGATGTTTGTATTGAGTGGTGAAAAACAATCCATGCAATTGTTTTCATTCTTTTTTTAGCTGTGGGTGCTTGAATCTGAGTACAAATGCATTTGTGTCACAGCCCCATGAAGTACCATTGGTTACAGTCCATTAGAAAGGGCTGGAGAGGGGACTTGGCCAGTGAAGGCACTTGCTGCATAAGCCTGGTGACTTTAGTCAGTCCCTGGAACCCATGTAAAGTACAGATACAACTCTACAGAGTTATCCTCTGACCTCCGCATACATTCATTCATTCATTGATTGGTTATTTAATCTTTTTCTTTTTTTTTTTTAAAGAAGAAAGGAAGGTTGAAGATATAACACAGATACCAGGCATATTAGATTTGTGTGACCTTACTGTCAGAACTGGCCCAGGACGTTTTCTGTGAGATACAGCGGATCCTTTCAGAACCAGGCTAAAATCCAGTCTACATCAAGAAAAATAAATCTCTGTGATGTTACACAAATGCACATTGGTGAATGGTAGTCGCCATGGACTTTGAGGCCCTTGTGCCTCCACAGTGGCTCTGTGAAAACATGTGCCTTCTCTTCAAAGGGGGAATCGCAGCAGGAAGCAGCGGGAAAGGACGAGGAGCCAAGCGTAAACAACAGGACGGAGGGACGACAGGCACCACCAAGAAGGCCCGAAGGTGAGAGCCCCCCACCCAACCTACCCCACCCCACCCACCTTACCTCACCCTGTTTATTTGCTGCAGGCAGATCCAGCAAAAGGGAAAGAACCATCATGTTAAGGCTAAGAATGTTTGTTATTGTTGAGTTCTGAGCCCCTGGTAAGACAGAGTAACTTCAAGTGAGGTCTTCTCTATGAACTCATGACTATAAAAATAGACCCTTGCACTGGGGATACAGTTCAGTAGTAGAGGGCTTTCCTGGCATGTGTGAGGGTGAGGCTCCAGGTTGAATTCCTAGCGTTGAAACAACAAAAGGCCCAGTAGTGGTGTCTTCTGTTCTGGGGAATAAAGTTCCCTTAGGAGATCCCGAGAAAGAAGGCTAGATGGGGAAGAGGGGATTAAGCTTACTAACTGTTAGCTCCTCAACTTCTGCCTCTCCTTTCTCATGTCTCTTCCCTTCCCTTTGTCCAAAGCTGAGGTGATGAAATCCAGGTCACTTCTGATTTAGACTGGCAGCCGAGAGTAAATCTTCTGTCTCCAGGTTTCTATCCCTTGATTTATATACCAAATGAACTACAGAAGCCTGGAGATATGTATAGTCAGTTTATATACCAAATGAACTACAGAAGGCCAGAGATGTGTATAGTCAGTTCATATACCGAATGAACTACAGAAGGCCAGAGATGTGTGTAGTCAGTTGGTAGAGTTCTTCCTAACATACGCAAAGCTCTGGGTTTGATCCCAGAACTGGATCCACCAGGAATGGTGGCCTAGGCCTGTGGTCCTTCGCTGGGAAGGTAGAAGTAGGAGGATCAGTTTGCAGGGCATCCTCAGCTACATAGTGGATCGGAGGCCAGCCTGGGACACCTAACTCTTTGTCTCAAGAACTAAAATGGGGCCCAGAGAGACAGCTGTGGTCAAGCACGTGTTGGTCTTGCAGGGTACCTGGATTTGGTTCCCAGCACTTACATGGTGACTCACAGCCGTCTGTAACTATAGTTCCAGGGGAATCTGATGCCCCTTTCTGGCCTCCGTGGGCACCAGGCAGACGTACATGCAGGCAAAGCATTCATACACATAAAGTAAAAATAAGTCTTTTGAAAATGACATAAATGTGCTAAAAGAAGCCATCCTCATTCACCCTGTTTCTTCTCCTCTGCCTTCCTCCTTTAGTATGACTGCTCAGTTTGTAAGACAACAGAGAGTGCATGTGTAAAGATTCCTCGGGCCTTAGTTGTCAGTCCCTACAAGCTACAAGTGATTTGATGACATTTTGTTGTGGGTAAGGTGATTTAATAGAGTTAAAGAAAGCGTTTGTTGTAAAGTTGAATGTGTTCCACCAGAAACAACAGATCAGAGGCCTTTTTTCTTTCTGAGACAGTGTTTCTCTGTTTTACCCTGGCTATCCTGAAACTCACTCTGTAGACCAGGCTGGCCTTGAACTCAGAGATCGCCTGCCTCTGCATCCCAAGGCCTGGGATTAGAGGCGTGCACCACCGCTTGGTTTAGAAGCCTTTCTTACAGAATAGAACACGGGTGCACTAGAGACCTTCAGTTTAGTTTCTTCATTGAATCTTTTTTTTTTCAGTGACCCTTTGTTTTCTGCTCAGCGTCTCCCCCCTCATGGCTACCCTTTGGAACACCCATTTAACAAAGATGGCTATCGGTATATTCTAGCTGAGCCTGACCCTCATGCCCCTGACCCGGAGAAGCTTGAACTTGACTGCTGGGCAGGAAAACCTATTCCTGGAGACCTCTACAGAGCCTGCCTGTATGAACGAGTTTTGTTGGCTCTACATGATCGAGGTGTGTACGTTTAAATGATCATTTGAAAATGGTACTGGTTAGTTTTTTTGTAATCTGGGAAGAGGGAACCCTAACTGAGAAAATGCCTCCACCAGACTGGCCTGTGGGCAATCTGTAGGGCATTTTCTTGATTGATGATTGATGTGGGAGGGCTCAGCCTATTGTAGGAGATGCTATCCCAGGAAGGTGGTTCTGGGTACATAGGAAAGCAGTCTGGTGGGCAGTGGTAGTGCATGCCTTTAATTCTAGCACTTGAGAGGCAGAGGCAGAGGCAGGCAGATCTCTGAGTTCGAGGACAGCCAGGGCTACACAGAGAAACCCTGTCTTTGAAAGCAAGCCAATAGGCAACATTGCTCAGTGGTTTCAGCTTCAGTTTGTGCGCTGCCTGTCTTCACTAATGGACTGTGCTGTGGAAGTGTACCGTGAAATAACCCCTTCCTCCCCAGGTTGCTTTTGGTTGTGATACTTGTCACAGCATAGACTCTAACTAGGACAGAAGTCAGTGCCGGCTGTGAGGTGTTGCTCTAACAGACCGACTGCTGGTTTGGGGAAGGTTGTGGAGGTATGCAGAACTTGGGGCTGGAGAGGCCGTCGGCATGCAGGGCTGACTGGGTCGCTCTGTGGAAGCGTGGAGGGCAAGAGTGTTGAGAGCAGTGCAGACGGTGGACGCTGGCGTGGAAAGCGCTAATGAGAAGTTGGAGAGTCCTCCAGAGACTGGGTAGTTGACGTTTCCTATTAAGAATCTGTGCTTTCTAGTCAACGGGGGCTGAAGAATCAACTGTGATTAGAAAAAGACCACCGGGGCTGGAGGGACGGCTCAGCAGTTAAGAGCACTGGCTGCTCTTCCAGAGGTCCTGAGTTCAATTCCCAGCAACCACATGGTGGCTCACAACCATCTGTAATGAGATCTGGCGCCCTCTTCTGGCCTGCAGTCAGAACACTCTATACATAATAAATAAATAAATCTTAGGAAAAAAAAAAAGAGCCGGGCGTAGGTGGCGCACGCCTTTAATCCCAGCACTCGGGAGGCAGAGGCAGGCGGATCTCTGTGAGTTCGAGGCCAGCCTGGGCTACCAAGTGAGCTCCAGGAAAGGCTCAAAGCTACACAGAGAAACCCTGTCTCGAAAAAACCAAAAAAAAGAAAGAAAGAGACCAGCAGCGTCTTTGAGGTAAATAGCTTTGGTCCAGAGCAGGCCAAGGCTGCACTTCAAGCTGGCAGCCAAAGTTAGTATTGTGGAAGAGTCTCCCACACCGTACTGGTTTGGGCAGCATTGAAAGGGTCATGGATAACAGCTGAAGCCTAGCACTGTGATGTGCCGGGGGAGGCCATTGCTGAAGGTTCCGTGCAGTTACAGTGGAACCTCGGGATAGATGGGAGGGTCGTGGAAGAGCTGTCGGGAAGGTGCACTCAGTTGCAGTGGAGGCTCCAGGACATTGGAGGTGCCAGGACTGTGGGATGACTGCCGAGGACAGCAGCAGGTGTGGAGTGAGCTCATCTGATGCTAAGAGACATGGTGCATGTGCTGCAGGTCCAAACCAGGGAAGTGCAGCTGCCAGACCCTTGGAGCCCCAGACACTGGACACTCCCACTTGGTACTTAACACAGCAGTAGGAATCTAACTAGGGCGCTCAGAATTCCTCTGTGATAACCTGTTCTCAGGAGCTCATCTCCTACCAGATCGCATTAAACTTCTTCAGGGTAGTGCCCTGTGACCAGTTGTTCCCATTGAGTACAACTGTAAAATGTGCACCATCTCAGTACATCCACACAGGAACCAGGCTTTCTGCACATCAGCTCTGTTGGGTAGAAACTCAGACCACATCCAGATCAGAGCAAAGATGCTCACGTTAACACGTGGAATTCCAGCCAAACACCATAGGATGCTTCCCCTTTTACCTATTTGTAACTTATGTTTCCAACAGTAGAAAACTTGACTGACTAGATAATTACCTGTAGTATATTTACTTGCCCACTAATACCCATGTAGGATAATTTCAGAAAGTACAGTATCATTAGCCAGGAGCTTCTTGTAATGCCAGAACGTTAGAAAGTGTTTTGTTTTGTTTTAAATGGGTAAGTGTTGTAGCTCAGTAGTGTAGCACTTACACAATGTCCGTGAGGCCTTGAGTTCATTCCCCAGCACCACACACACAACACACATAGAATGAGACTTGTCAAAGGAGACAGCTACTGTGAGAAATCACTGGACTGCAGTATTGACGTGTAGTTCTGTTTGATTTTAGTGTACAGTCAAGACTCTTAGCTTCGCTAAGTTGTTTTTTCCCTGCTTTGCTTGGTGTGATGTTCAGCTGGGTTGATTTGCTGCTGTGGTCTACCATATTGGGTCCTCCTGTATCTTGGGGTGTGTGTGTGTTGCATGTATGTGATGTGTAGAGATGGGTGTGCCACGGGACATGTGTGGAGGTTAAGGAAAGCTCTGGATCAGTTCTGTATGTTTAGTTAGGTTCTGGGATTGAACTGAGGCCAGCAGGTTTGTGCAGCAGTGCCTTTCCCCATTGAGCCATTTTGTCAGCCTGGTTACTGTGATTTTGGGTAAAAATCTGGCTTATGTCACTGCCTCTTCAGGGCTACACCCCGTTCTCACCCCTTCATTCCCCACCCATCCCCTTGTTTCTAGTTTTTTCTCTAGCTCTTTCCCATTTGGTCGTCGTCTTTTTTTGGCAGGGCCTCACTGCATAATGTAGGCTGGCTTCAAAAGCACGCACGCAGTGATCCTCCTCCTTCAGCTTCCCAAGTGCTGACATTACAGACATGATCCATCATGCCTGGCTACTGGTATTTCTTCTTCACAGATACATGCGTTCTTCTGTATCTCTTTTATGCACGAAGGACAGCGTCCTATAATCTTTCGCATTTTGTTCTGTGTACTGATGCAGTTACTCCATACCACTTCAAAAACTAGTACTCTCTACAGCTCTTTCTTTCTCTTTGTTTGTTTCTCTCTCTCTCTCTCTCTCTCTCTCTCTCTCTCTCTCTCTCTCCCTCTCTCCCCCTCTCTCCCCCTCTCTCCCTCCCTCCCTCCCTCCCTCCCTTCCTTCCTTTCTGTTTTGTTTTTGTTTTTCAGAGACAGGGTTTTTCTGTGTAGCCCTGGCCATACTAGAACTCTCTCTGTAGACCAGGCTGGCCTTGAACAGAGATTCACTGCCCCTGCTTCCCAAGTGCTGGGATTAAAGGCATGGGCCACCACCACCTGGCCACTGTGTTTAATTTGAGTGTGTGGGTGTGTCTGTGAGTGTACGCCATGATTGTGCAGGTGCTCACAGAGGCCAGAAGATGGCATTGGATCCCCTAGAGCTAGAGTTACAGGCCGTTGTGAGCTGCCTGACATGGGTGTTGGGAATCAAACTCAGGTCCTTTGGAAGAATGTTATTAATTGCCGAGCCATTTCTTCTGCTCCTTGTTTTCCTTTTTGATAGCTTCATAGTACTCCAGAATATCCCTAAAGCGAGTGATTTGAGAGAGCCGAGAGTCTACTGTGACCTTGTGTGGCCCGAGACTCTGAAGTTGGTTGGTCACTTCAGCTTTATTTGATTGACTGCTGGGGATCAAGTTCCCCAGGTACCTTAAGCATGTTCAACAAACAGCCAGCCACTGAGCCTTCAACATTGTCAAAAATGTTTTACTTAAGCTGGGCATGGTGGCACATACACATAATTCCAGCCCTCTGGAGGCTGAGTCAGGAGTATTGCCACAAATTTGAGGCCACATAAAGCATACCAGGCCCTCCCAGAGCTATGCTGCAGGATCCTGTCTGAAATAAAGCAGTGTCACTAAGTCCCTCCCATACTCAAGTGGAGCGGAATTGAGCTCTGTCTCATGAAATAATCTGCTGTATTTTAAAAATCTTAAATCTTCATAGAACAAGTATGTAAACAACAAAATGAAGAAATGCATGTTTCAAAGCTGCTGATTTTCAGATCCTTTCGGGGGTTTCTCATTTCATCCTGCAATGTCGTGTGTGAGAAAAGGTCCAGTTGCGATACTCTGTACTTTGCTGCCCTGTGTTCTGGGATTCCTCAGCACTGCGGCAGTCCTGGTCTTCCCTGAAGTCTCCACAGCTTTGGTGCTTTTGGAGAGGACAGCTTGTTGTTTTGTGGAACATCCTGTCTTAGTTCTGTTCTGTTGCTGGGAAGGCAACTCTCATAAAAGAGAGCATTTAATTGGGGCTTGCGTACAGTTTTAGAGGCTTAGTCCATTATCATCATGGCAGTACATAGACATGGTGCTGGGGCAGGAACTGAGAGCTTTACATCCTGATCAAAGCTCACATGCAGCAACACACCTCTTCCAACAAGCACACACCTACTGATTATTCCCGACAGTTCATCTGCTTTGGACTAAACGTGCGAGTATATGACCCTGTAGGGGTCATTCTCATTCAGATCACCACAAGCCCCCCTTAGGTTTACTTCGTGATTCTAGTTATGACAGTGATGTCATGGAGGTAAGCTTTGTTCTCATTGTGCATCTCTTCCATCCATTACTGAGGAGAATTGACTTTGGTTACTAGACTAAGATGGTGTCTTCTAGGCTTATCTGTAGCAGGCTTTCTCTTGGGCCACCAACCAGCTCCCAAATCATGACACGGAGACTTCTTATTAGTTAAGAATGCTCATCCTTATCTTATGCATAGATAGCTCTTAGAACTTAACCTGTTTCTCTTCATCTACATTTTGCCTTGGGGCTTCTTACCTTTCTTCTGTATGTCTTACTTTCCTGCTGTCTCCTGGCTGTCTAGCTTCTGGCCCCAGCGTGACCCTCTTTTTCTGCCTCATTCTCTTTTCCTTCTCTTTCTTTACTTCTTCTAGAGCCTAGATTTGGCCTCCTATTTACTCTCTGCTTGCCAGCCCCGCCTGTCCTTCTTCTGCCTAGCTATTGACTATTCAGCTCTTTATTAGACCAGTCAGGTGTCTTAGGCAGGCAAGGGGAAACAGCAACACATCTTTTCATAATTAAACAAATTCATCATAAACAAATGTAATGTTCCACAACACTTACCTACTGTAAATTGATGTTTGCCTCTGTCATAGTTTTACAAGGAGGTATGTTCTTTACTACCCTATAACATTTCTAGTTCAACAGTATGTTGTGTTGAGTTAGGGTTGGACCAGAGGAGAAGTGTGATTGGATCATTGGCTTCTTTGAAGATGCTCTGGCTCCTGGAGCCAGGATAAGTTGTTGGGTGTCGTATCTCTTCCCAGAGCCATAAGGCTTGGGCTCTGTTCTTCTGCAGTAGTCAGTGCCGCGGTGCTGGTTCTTTGTTTCACTGGTTAGGGGGAAAGACCCCTCTCCACAACCCTTCTCACATCTGCCTGCCTACCTTACGTCACTGCTAATTTTCTCTGGTTGTTTTGTTGTTGTTGTTTTGACTGGTTGGCCTAAGCTGGCCTCAAACTTCTAGGCTGCAGGGATCCCGCTGTGGCTGCCTAAGTAACAGTTTTCTGGTTTTGGTGGTATTGCGGTTACAGATGATACCATTTAGAGAAGCTGACAGAAGGGGCTCCCAGCTATACTGGACTACAAACACTTGACCTAGTAATTCCTGCCGTTTTTCTCTTCTTTTTACAGTCTTTTTGTTGGTGTTTAAGTCAGGGTCTCACTGTTACCCTGCCTGTCCTGGAACTCGCTCTGTAGAACAGGCTGGCCTCTAACCCACAGAGATCAGCCTGCCTCTCCCTCCCAAGCGCTAGGATCAAAGGTGTGCGTAACCACACTTGGCTCTTTTTCTTAGGCCCTTTTTTAAAATCTTTGTGTAGTATAAGGGACTCAGGTCTCTGAATATCTGAAATCTTTGAATCTCTTTCACTGCAGCTCCCCAGTTAAAGATCTCTGATGACCGGCTGACTGTGATTGGAGAGAAGGGCTACTCCATGGTACGGGCCTCTCATGGGGTACGAAAAGGTGCCTGGTACTTTGAAATTACTGTGGATGAGATGCCACCAGATACTGCTGCCAGGCTGGGCTGGTCCCAGCCCTTGGGTAAGCAGGGGACACTGTGTGAGCCTCACAGAAGGGGTAATCTGGCTCATGGTTTATGATTACTGGTTTTACTAGATTATGGTCTTAGAATTAAATTCCTGAAGAAGTAGCCAGTTTGATATTCCTAGAAAACTGGAGAAGTGGTTGGTAAGCAGTTACAAAGTTGACTTAAGAGGTGTGGAAAGAAAAGTAGAATCAGAGTTAACTAACCGTCGATTTCCACGTGTCTTTTCATCGGCACAGGTAACCTTCAGGCTCCCTTGGGTTATGATAAATTTAGCTATTCTTGGCGGAGCAAAAAGGGAACCAAGTTCCACCAGTCTATTGGCAAACACTACTCATCTGGCTATGGACAAGGAGACGTCCTAGGGTTTTATATCAATCTTCCTGAAGATACAGAGACAGCCAAGTCACTGCCGGATACTTACAAAGATAAGGTGAGATTGTACTCCTTCAACAGCATCCTGGCCTTGACCACCCGTGGCAGTCAGAGCCTATACCTATTGCTTGAGTTCTGTTGTGATGGTACCCCATGGTGTGTGTGTGTGTTTTCATATCTTTTCATATGAATGCTTTCAGAAATAGCAATACAATGGAAAGAATTAAGGGCTTACTACCTGAGTAGTCCCCTAAATTCTACATTAACATGTTATCAAAAACCAAAAAAAATACAAAAGCCGGGCGGTGGTGGTGCACGCCTTTAATCCCAGCACTCGGGAGGCAGAGGTAGGCAGATCTCTGTGAGTTCAAGGCCAACCTGGTCTACAGAGTGAGATCCAGGACAGGCACCAAAGCTACACAGAGAAACTCTGTCTCGGAAAACCAAAAAAAAAACCAAAAAACATATTATCAATTTATCCTTTTTTATTATGTATGTACTACTGGAAAATTGATGGACATCATTGTCATTCCCCTTATAGGTAAGTCTGGAAATGTATTATTAGTCATTGTTCAACTCTGGTTTATATATATGTATATATTTTTTTTAAGGAAATATACAAATTTTAAGTTTTTTCAGGTGCAGAATTCTTTCCAAGTTTTTTTTTTTTTTTTCTTGAAGGATTTTAGTATTTTAAGTCCAGTCCTGGGCCTTCTACATGCTAAGCCATCACCTTGCCACTGAGCTACATCTTTTTGTTTTTTTTTCTCCTTTTTTTAAAGTTGTTATGTATGTGAGTGTTTTGCCTGCGTGTATGTATATGTATGCACCATGTGTGTGCGTGGTGCCTGAAGAAGGAATTGGAATCCCTAGAAGCAGAGATCTAGGTGGTTGTGAGTTGTCATGTAAATACCATGAATCAACTGGGTCCTCTCTACAAGAGGACCAGTTGTTCTCAATTGCTGAGCCATTTCCAGCCCCTTTAAACAATTTTAAATTGCCAAGAGGTGGTGGTGCACACCTTTAATCCCAACACTCGGGAGGTAGAGGCAGGCGGATCTCTGTGAGTTGAAGGGCAGCCTGGTCTACAGAGTGAGTTCCAGGACAGCCAGGGCTACACAGAGAAACCCTGTCTTGGAAAACAAAAAACAAAAAAACAAACAAACAAAAAATTTTAATTTATTTACTTTTATTTTATGAGTATTTTGTCTGTATGTATGTGCACTATGTGGGTACCTGTGCCCAGAGTCCAGAATAGGACAGTGGATCCCCTAGGACTGGACTTACAGATTGTTCTGAGCTCCCATGTGGGTGCCGGGTCCTCTGGAAAAGCAGCCAAGTACTCTTTTTTTTTATTAATTAATTTATTTATTTTTTAATGCTGAATGCCATTTATTGAAGGAGGGAGGCGGTCTTAAATACAGGCTTGCAGCACAATGGGAGAACCCCGGAAGTTCTTCTACCAATGGGCAGAAGTTCGCTACCAATGTTTTACAATCTTGCATCTAAGCTGTTAACGCCCATTATGCAGGATACACAGACAAGGAACTTCCCTTAAGCATTTAGGAGGGTGGAACCTGGCAGGGAATTAGCATAGGGAGGATATCAATGTCAAGGTGCGCAAGCAAGGCAGCAGTTACCCAAAGCGGGGGCCAGGGCCCTACAGGTCTCCCTTTTACTAAAAAATGAGCTTCTGACTTAGGTTGCATGGGACGTCAGCAGGTCACCTTACCCGTCATGGAGACGCCTGCCCAGGCCACATAAGCACTCTGTCTTAGGTTGATGAGTGCCCCGCAGACATTACCCGTCTCTGAATACTCATTATCATACAGGCTCAATCGTGTGTGAGCTGCAGAGTTAACTGCTGCCAAAGATCTCAAAGTGGTGCTGGGCTTGCAATCTGTGTGTTCGACTCAGAAAAGACCAACAGAAGTCCTAACCCACCCATAGCCAGCAGGCTAAAAGCAACTGAGCCATTCCCTTCCTTAACGAGCCTTACTGCAAATTGGAGTCCTTGTAAGATGGTATCCCAAAAGCAAATGGAACTTGAGTTTATAAATTTATAATTTTCAAAGCCAATCGAAATGTATATAACTAAGGGCTTTTTTGGAAATGTTTAACAAACATGGCCAGCTAGTCTTTTTCAAAAAGCACTTAGGAGCCGGGTGCTGGTAGCACATAACCTTCAATCCCAGCACTCAGGGTAGAGGCAGGAGGTTCTCTGGAGTTCCAGGACATCCGGGACTGTCACACAAAAAACCCTGTCTTGAAGGAGAAAAAAAAAAATCAGCACTTAGGAGCCAAGCATAGTGGTTCACACCTTTAATTCCAGCACTTGGGAGGCAGAAGCAGGCTGATCTCTGTGAGTTCAAGGCCAACCCTCGTCTACATAGTGAGTTCCAGGACAGCCAGAGCTACATAGTGAGACCCTGTCTTGACAAAACAAAACAAAACAAAACAAAACAAAAAATACTTAGGAATTGAAAAATTCACAAAACTCAGAGGCAAAGACTTTACAAGGACGTGGCACTGTTTGTGTGAGTCTGACTTTGTTTCTCCATGATGATGCAGCTGATTCTTCAATATCTTTTTTTTTTCTTTCTTGATTTTCAAGGCTTTGATAAAGTTCAAGAGTTATTTGTATTTTGAAGAAAAAGACTTTGTGGACAAAGCAGAGAAGAGCCTAAAACAGACACCCCATAGTGAGGTGAGTCACAGTCATAAACAAGTCATAAACAAATAATAATGCTTTGAAGAGCCAAACCCCTGGAAGATAAAAGAGGCAGCGGTGGTGGTGCACGCCTTTAATCCCAGCACTCGGGAGGCAGAGGCAGGCGGATCTCTGTGAGTTCGAGGCCAGCCTGATTTACAGAGCGAGTTCTAGGACTATCTTGAGTGAGGCAGCTGAGGCCAAAGGGTACTGAGGGAAACTGAAAAACTTGGCTGCCCACCGCTGAGAGCTCACTTCCGCCCGTCACTTTGCTCTCTGTGTCTTGTGTAGCCTTAGATGGAAAGGTACTCTTCACCATTCTCCATGCAACCTCGTACAGAACCTTCCGGAAAACCTGAGTTCTCCTGTCTAGAATTGCCCCTTGCCCCCTGACCAGGCTCCACGTAAGACAACGTTATTTTAATAACCAGACTGCATCACACCTCTGCTTAGACTACTCCAATGGGCCCAGTCCACGAATGTTCTTTCTGGGACACTAAAGAAAGGGCTAGAAGGACAGTGACCTGATAAGGAACCATGCAGGAGATTAAAGAAGCCAGTGAGATAGACATTCTTCTTGAAGGAGATGCCAAGGACAGAGGGAGACCAGAACTAGAGGAGGAGACCCTGCTGTGCCACTTGGAGATAGCAGGGGCTGGATGGCTCACTCTGTACTCTAGAACTCTCCCTGCCTTCCCTTCCCAGGAGCATCTGAGTCAACCTCAGTAGCCAAAGATCAAAACAGAAAGGGGAGTGAGAAGTTCAGTTCTGAGAAGCCACATGTGTCAGTGGTAGAAGTGTGGAATAAAGAAACTAGAGCTCTAAATGTTTTAGGGAGAGATTCTATCAATTAAAAGCTGAAACAGGCAAGCAAAAGCCCTTGCCAGAAAGTCTTTCTGATACTTCTTACAAATACAGTGTAATGAAAGCTGGTATGCACATGCCTGTAAGCACAGTGCTTATGAGGTGTAAAGCAGGAGTTTAGAATTGTCTCAGCTGCAGAGTGAGCTGGAGGCCAGCCTGGACTACATGAGACTGTCTCAGTCCCTCCTCCAAGTAAAGTATAATGAATAATGGAATATTCATTATATGCATAAGGGTATATGTAGCATGGACATTCAAAAACAAGCTTAAAGTCAACCGAAATAATCTATGTTTATATATTAATTTACTTGGAAAGTCTAAAGTAGCATATAAATTTAAGATACGATATAAGGTGTATGTTATTCTTAGAATGAGTACATTATTGTCATTCTGGAGGGAGTATTAAGTATTCCACAATTGAGTTTTTTTGTTTGTTTTTATTTTCTTTTGTTCTTTTTAAAATTCTGAAGTAAAACCTTGATCTTTGTTTCAGATAATATTTTATAAAAATGGCGTCAGTCAGGGTGTGGCCTATAAAGATATTTTTGAGGGGGTTTACTTTCCGGCTATCTCGCTGTACAAGAGCTGCACGGTATGTACCCTGCGTTTGGTCTGTCATATGACTTTGAAGTGTGTGGATGGGTTGTGATGAAAGAGCCATTGATTTGGGAGGAAAGTGATTTCTACAAAGAAATCCGAACAGCCTCTGGGAGGCCTGGAAATGTACACACATCTGGATGTCTCAGGTATTTGCAGATGTTAGTATGCACCATGCTTTGCAGGTGTCATTGTTTAATATGAAAGATACAAAGCATATGCATTCGTGAGTCACTGGTGTTGTATGTTTGATGATGTGTACTACCATTGGTAACTATTGCTTATACTTAAAAAATATACATATAGCCAGGAGTGGTGGTTCATGCCTTTAATCCCAGCATTTGGGAGGCAGAGGAAGGCTGATCTCTTTGAGTTCAAGGCCAACCTGGTCTCCACAGTGAGTTCCAGGACAGCCAGGCCTGTGCAGTGAGACCCTGTCTCAAAAATAAAAAAAACCAAAAAGCCCTGCATGAAGAAAGGGACTATGGTTATTGCTTGTTTACAGAGGAAAAAATAGCACATGAAGATTTCCATGTATTAGTGTCATTACCTCTCTCCTATCAAAAGAAAGATTAGGAGATCTATAGGCTGCAAACAGAAATCAATGAGAAATCTATTTCTGCCTAGCGCTTGATAGACATTAGGGTGTTGACCACTTTTAACAATGTTAATGCATCTCTTCTATTTTACCCTAATTATCTCAGTGACATTGTTTTTATTTTGAAACAGGGCCTGCTATGTAGTTCAGGCTAGTCTAAAACTCAGGATCCTCCTGCCTCAGCCTCTGTAGTGTTGGGGTTACAGGCATGCACCACAGTTCCTACTTCCTGTAGTTTTCCTTTAAATATCCCCTACCAAATAAAATAAAATGTTTGTTTTCTTTTTCCATTTTTCCCGTGTCTACTTGAATTGAACTTATCCCAGGTTTCCATTAACTTTGGACCATCCTTCAAATACCCTCCAAAGGACCTCACTTACCACCCTGTGAGTACCATTAAAATGTCTACAATGCATCCTCAGCGTCTTTATTTCTTGCTATGGCTTTTGTAATCACTCGTTTCCCTGTTTGTTTGAATTCCTGCTGCAGATGAGCGACATGGGCTGGGGTGCTGTGGTAGAACACACACTGGCTGATGTTTTGTATCATGTGGAGACAGAAGTGGATGGAAGGCGCAGTCCACCCTGGGAACCCTAACCAATCCTTGCTTCAGACAACTTTCTCTGGAATAATATTGGGGTGTTGCTTTTGTTTATAAAGTGTCAAATGTTTTCCCAAAGATGCTGCAATACACTTTTTGTCGATGTAATCGAGGCTGGCTGGGTGGACTGCGGCTGTTTCCCCCCCTTCAGCATTCCCTCCCCTCTTCCAGCTCCCACTCTTACTTTGTGAGTGCCATACACCACCAGCTGCTGATTCTGAAGAGCCCACGGACTCCCTGTGAAACTGGTGCTGTGCAACGTGCCTGCCAGCGGGACCTGTTACCTTCCTGTGTTTTCTAAGAAGCGAATAATCATGCCCATGCAGATGGTGTATTTAAAGATGTTGGCATCCCTCCTGGTTTCTGAGAGGGGCTGAAATCAGTGGCAGTACATTCCAGAGCAGTCCAAAAGTTACCTGTTTTTGGTGTGGAGTTTGGGATCTGTGAAGCTAGTGGGTCTCTACGATCTGTGATTGTGAAAGGAATTTGCCTGCAGGTTTAACACTTAGATCTTTTCTCCAATAAAACTCGTTCTCAAGCTTGTGTGGTCCTTGGCTTCACTTGAGGTTGAGTTCCTCCTGGTGAGTGTCAGCAGTGTGAACAGGAGCAGCACTGGAAGGCTGGACGGCTTCCCACTTAGACTTCACCCTCTTCCTTTGCTCTCTCCTCCCTGGGCAGCCAGGCATTTCCACTGTCCTGTGGAGACTGGAATCTCCAAGAGAGCAGGAGTGTAGGGCCTCCTCTAGCTCTTCTCTGATGTTGTTGGGTGTTGATATGTGCAGGTTTTCTTGCCTGCCTTCCTTTCTACTGGCCAGCCAATGGTTAAGATACAAGAATGACAATGATCCTTCCTTTAGGAGGACCCCTTAATGGCTTCCCTTTTTAAATACATCGGTCTGTGGCAAATGCAAACCCCTAGACTTACCTAAAGACTGCCCTCTATAGTGTTTTTTTTTTTTTTTTTAACCTAAGTACTAGGTAAAGTGATTCACCAGGAGCTAGGTAGGTGGGATGCAGAATCATCAGAGCATTCCTATTCTTCTAATTGCTTTGTTTTGCTATTTAAGAATTTCCCCAAGGTTCAAGTGAATATCGTAACACAAATGGCAATACTATTACACCTGTCTCCTTCTGAATCACTCATCCATTCAGTATCTTTGTTTGGTTTTGTTTTTTGAGGCAGGGTCTATGTAGCCTGGCTGGCTGCAGACTGACAGAGATATGCCTCCTTTATGGGCTAGGATTAAAGATGGATCACCACAACTGGCTCATCCATTTACTATCTTAACAAGAAAACTATTAGAGTCGGTATTATTGTAAGCTGGGGTCACAGCCTATCAGTTTCTAGACTCCTACTAATGCAAGGACTGGTCTGAGAAAGACAAGCCACTTCCAAAGTGAGATCATTGGAGTTTGAAGCACTCCCAAGAAAACGATGTTATGAGTAGAAACTAGAGGTAAAGTATTGACATATAAATAGCCATGTATAAGTCTTCTGCTCTACCTCAATTTAAAACTAGATGTTTGTGTATTTGGCTTTCATATGTTGAAGGTTACCAAAGTAGTGCTTTACTTAACAATACTTAGTGTCTGAAAGGAAAAGGCCAGATGGTGGTGGGTCATACTATTAATCCCAGCACTCAAGAGGCTGAGGCAGGAGCATTCATAGGAGTTCCAAGCCATCCTAGGCTACAGAGTGAGTGAGACCCTGTCTCAAATGAACAATATTGAAAAACAAAACAATGAAAAGCATATGTACAGTTGTGAACTTGTATGTGTTAATAAGTTTCATTTGAAAGATTCAAAAAATAACTATCCATCTATAGGTGCCTATAATGAGATTACCATTGACAGTTAGTTTTATTCAAATGTAAAATTAAACAAAGGGGTAAAACATCTCAGACAGCACGAAGAAGATACAGTTACAGGGTGTGAAGGAGCAAATGATAGTTCAGTGTTGGCTAAAGGGCCTTTTCTTCACCATCAGCCTTTTCTCTTGAAGCCAGCATACTTGGTGCTGGACTGACTCTCAGCAAGCGACTGCTTTCCCTTGGCTGATGGTGATGACGGTTCTGTGAGAAACGCCCAACAACTGCACTTCCTCACCCTGAAGCTCCTGGGTGAACAACAGTCTTAGCTGTGTCCAAAGGAGACTGGAAAGCAATCCGAATGAGTTAGAATAAATACTAGTTGTTAAATCTTAAAACTTGAATAAGTAAGTGTTCACACTGCTGCTTTACTCTTAAATAAGCTATCTTTGCAAAAGATGGAAACTACCAAGACTACAAAGGACAGGAAAACGGGCTAGCGAGACGGCACTTCGGATAAGAGTGCTTGCTGCCTACCCAGTGAAAAGCTTCAGTCGTAATAGTTGGGGTTTTTCCCATCCTTAACACGTTCAACAGAGGAATTCCAGTATATATATGTATTTATGTGCAAGATTTTTAGTATGGGTGTGAGTGCAAATGCCTGGAGGTCAGGAAGTTCTGTGTAATCAGTTTTTCAGTTCCCTCCTTCCACCTTTATGTGGGGTCCAGGAGTCACCCTCCAGTCATCAGGCTTGGTGGCAAACATTTACACACTGAGTCATTTTGATGGCCCCCAACTTAAATCTTTAAAGCATAATTTCTCTGACTCCTGGAACAGAAATTTATTATCACCATATTGCCTTCTAGATATCTTCTCTTTCCAAATGGTAATATTTTAAGCTTTTCAAATAAATTTGCTAGCTCTTAGCCAAGCTGACACCTATTTAATCTGTATTCCCAACTAACCTCATAAATAATATACATAGTTACTTTATCTTAGCATTATTGGTCAGTATTTCTTATTTGGTATTACCCTTTTAATTAGATAAATGAAAGCCCTGTTACAATCTTCCTCTTTTAGGGCTATTAATCTTAACTGATAGCTCTAAAGAGTTTTCTGTTTGTTTGTTGTGAGCTGGTCTCAACAGTGGTTCAAGCTTGCCTGGAACTTAGGGCAGTTCACCTGTGTTGTCATTTGGAGTGTTGAGATTACAGCTGTTGAGCCATGATGCCTGACTAGAGTTTTTTTTTAATGATTATGGTGTTCAGCCTGCATATTTGTATGTATGTCTGTGTACCGTGTGTGCCTGGTGCCCACAGAAGAGGTTCCCTGGGTCTGGAAGTACAGTTGTGAGCTGCAGTGTGGTGCTGGGAATTGAACCTGTATCCCTAATGAGCAGCCAGTGCTCCCAACGGTTGAGTCATCTCTCCAACCCGTTTTTGTGTTTTTGAGACAGGGTCTCACCATGTAGCTCTGGCTATCCATGTAGACCAGGCTGGCCTCAGTATTACAGGGATCCACCTATTTCTGCCACCCGAGTGCTGGGATCAAAGGCATGTGCCATCACACTGGCTTTAGGCTAGAATTCTTTAAGAACTAATTTAGAGCTGTGTTTGTTAGAAAATTACATTTTCAGGAAAGAGTCTAAACAATCCAATGATAAATCTCCAGAAGTGATGTTCCCTTTGATGAACTGGGAAATTCGAACCCACAGTTTGGTCCAGAACTCTAATGAAGCTGTGACTCCCAGCACAGATTCTGTAAAGTAGGACTTGACAAGTACAAGCTGAAATTTGCATGTATGGTGCTTTATTGTGATGGAAGAAGTAGAGAAGCCAGCATAATAATTAGTTTCGTTTCTCCTTAGAGAAAACAGAATACATTCTCTGGAAGGGTCCGTTTGTGGGTAGCTTGATGTTCTGGGCCTTTTATGGAGGAGCAAAAGGTCACTGGAGTTCCCTGGGTAAAACCTTTCATTGTGCACACACTGCTTCAGGCAGTGGCATTTTGAGCTCATAAGACAACAGTTCCTGATCCTTAGCACCCCACCTTGTCACATCAGCTACTGGCATTTTGAGCAGGATTTTTTTTTTTTTTTTTTTTTTTTTTTTTTTTTTTTCTTTTTTTTTTTTTGGTTTTTCGAGACAGGGTTTCTCTGTGTAGCTTTGTACCTTTCCTGGAGCTCACTTGGTAGCCCAGGCTGGCCTCGAACTCACAGAGATCCGCCTGCCTCTGCCTCCCGAGTGCTGGGATTAAAGGCGTGCGCCACCAACGCCCGGCTTGAGCAGGATTTTTTAAGTGAGCACATACGAGCCTAGAAGAAAGGTTTACCAGATGTCTATCCCTTAGCCTCTACTTCACAGCTAATCGGTGGCGAGGCCAGAGGTCTTTCCCTCTGGGCTTCATTTCTGTTTTCCTGATGGTCATTTTTTTAACCAGCCAGTCCTAGTGTCCGATGACACTGACACCCCTGTTGTCATCCACTGAAGATTTGAAACAGACTTGCAGGCTTCCTGCGGGGGTCTGCTGACGGCTTGCAGGTTGATGTAGTGGGTCAAGTCCTTAACACCGGGCCTCAGAGGCAGGGCTGGACTCCAGGCGCTTGCGCAGGTGGTTGGCAAACTCCATCTGGGTTTGTGATAAGACCTGGTTGATGATAGTCTTCGGCAGCCACCCCTGAAGCAGAGACAAGAGCATTGGTGTCTTTTTGTTTGGGTGGTGGCGGGGGTTTTGAGACAGGGTTTCTCTGTGTAACAGCCCTGGCTGTCCTGGAACTTGCTTTGTAGACCAGGCTGGTCTTGAACTCACAGAGATCTGCCTGCCTCTGCCTCTTGAGTGCTGGGATTAAAGGCGTGCGCCACCATGCCCAGTGAGCATTGGTGTCTTGTGGATACTGTTCTCCTCCTGTACTCTGACACAGGCAGGAACACCCAACAGGGTTTGATCTTCCTGTTTAGAAGTGCCACCTTTGTTGCTCTATTGTTAGAGACAGGATTCCCAGCTGTGTGATCCTGAGAAATCTATTTGCCTTTCCCATTACCTCCCTTTTGGGCCTAAGTTTGCCTCTTTCTTTCTTTCTTTCTTTCTTTCTTTCTTTCTTTCTTTCTTTCTTTCTTTCTTTTCTTTTTTTTTTGGTTTTTGGAGACAGGGTTTCTCTGTGTAGCTTTGGAGCCTTTCCTGGATCTCGCTCTGTAGCCCAGTCTGACCTCGAACTCACAAAGATCCGCCTGCCTCTGCCTCCCAAATGCTGGGATTAAAGGCGTGCGCCACCCACCAGGCCTAGATCGCCTCTTTCTAAATGGCCATGTTTATACATGAAATTGGTTAACCATTTCAGTAGGTCCTGGAACCTTGAACGTGTGATCTTCCTACTCCTCCTCTAAGTACTGAAATTTTAGATACTGCACCCAGCTTTTTAGATGAGGTGAGAGGAAGCCTTTGCAGGCTTCTACAATGGTAGATTAGCAGGCCATATTTACGTCCGTTGCCTAACCAACAGTCCAGGATTCTATCAAAATGCAAGAGGAAGACAGGCAAATGGCTCTGTGGGTCACAGTGCTTGCCTCACAGGCGTGGCATATGAGTTCAATTACTGGAACCCACGTACAGGAGGAAGGAGAACCCCAAGTCAACAGTGCCCCTGACCTCCACATTGCTGTTGACATGTAAGCGCCTGCATTCACACATACACATCACGCACACACCACAATAATAAAGTGTTTTAAACGTCAAGAAAAAAACGCAAGAGGACACTTTCTCCTCTAGGTTGGGGGACAAGAGCATGTTTTCGTCACTACACCCCACTCCCAGGCCATCTCCCATGCCCCTCACCTTGAGGTCAATACTGAGCAGCCAAGTGAATTTAGTCTTTGAGGGACTTCCAGCCAGTGGGTGAAGCACCATGCAGGTGGGACCATGTTCAGCTCTGGGAATGAAAAGCAGTCAAGGCAGGAAGACGGGTGAGAGGTCTGCTGATCAACGACACTCGCACATTTCTAGAGTCCCCTGTGAGAATTACTTCACCAAAAGTACTAGTTAACAGCTGGCATGGCTGCCAGCTCATCAGAACCTGCCGGTTAGAGCTGAGGCCTCCTGCTGTGCCCCCTGGATGTCGGAACACAGAAGCCTGCCCCTTGCTTTAGAAAATTAAGATTCCTAGAAGTTCCCGCCCGGGTGGGTCAGAACAAACCAATTGGCTGCTGAAGTGGGGGCCGCTCTGGGCCTTCATTGTTGAGCTGAGAGTGAGGTTAGGGGTTGGTTTCTTGGAGGTGGGGCTCTGGATTATGACAGTGCGGTTGTGGGACAGCTGCCAGCCTTACCTGATGACACCGCTTTGTTCGGGCATCTCCCCACAGAGTGTGGCCATGCCTGCCAACACACAGGTGGAGCCTCTGCGCTTGGCACAGCGCACGCTCACGAAGTCACGGGGCCCCACCAGGTTCCCGGCTGCCGCCGCAGCCAGCTCATGGGTGATGACTGTGTCTTTGCCAATCTTCTGCAGGACCTAATCCAAGGGAATCAGAGTCAGGACTCAGCCAGCGGTGGGCTAAGCGCTCATAGTTTGGGATGCCTTTGGCCTGCCTGTTAGACTGCACTCTCTTGGGTCCCTGCCAGCCACACCTGGGCTTCCTTCGCCTCACCTTGATCTCCTTGACATTTGGGTTCCACTCTGCCATCGCCTCCATGCGGTCCACCAGTTCTTCGTAGAGTCTGTCCATGGGCTGGTCTACCACCACCTCCAACCGAAACACCTTGCCCACATCCGGGACTACTTTACTTAGCACTTCATCCCCATTTTCCTGTTAGGGACAAAAGAGAGCCACAGGGTGAAGGCGAGAGAAAATCACTCCTGGCCTAGGTCTTAGGCAACACTGGGAAAGGGACCAGCAAGAAGTCTAAGCGGAGCATTGGGGACCTGGATCTCCACCTGATGAGGATCCAGTAGGTAAGCACCGCTCCCCCCGAAGCCTTGTATGTCCACTCAAGACTGCCTTGGCTTAGTGAAGAATGTTGGTACCACGGGCAGGTCTAACTGAAATGACCCATACTTCAAAGCTCAAGGAGTCCAAAAGACAGACCTGGAGTGTAAAATGTTTGCTCTACAACTAGCCAATTAGAGAGAGGGAACATTGGGGGTTTTTGTTTGTTTATTAATATATATGTCATTTTATTTCAGAAGAATGTGGGGCCAGAAAGTTTCAATGTTGCCCAGGGACCCTTAGCAACGAGCAGTGCTGAGCCTGGATCCCAGATTTTTTTGACTCCTAAACTATTAGTCTATTATTTCCATTACTATAAGAACTTGAGCAACAAGATGTTTCATCTGAACTCTGGGTGATGAATAGTGTGTAAACTTTTGCTAGAGATAAGGTCACCAAAGTAGATCTAATAGTAGAGCTACTTGTTTTAACTAAGTCTTGTTACTTACTGGCTCCCAGCAAGGGATACAACATTCAGGGCAGGGCTTCAGACGATACCGGGCCACTTTTGTATACTCTAGCTCTGTGGCAGCATAAGCCCACATTACCACTGCAAGTTCATCTACAGGGTGGGCTGAACAGTACAGAGTATACACTAGCATTGTAAATACTGGGTAATAGGTCCTCCAATGCACATGGAGTCTCCATAGTGCACGGTTTCTATTGGATGAGTGTACAGCATTTGGAGGGTAGTTAAAAAATAGGAACAGTGTTTCTCAGTCAGGTCTTATGGAGGAGGATTATCTGAGAATATATTCTTTGTTTGTTTGCTTGTTTGTTTGTTTGTTTGTTTGTTTTGAGACAGGGTCTCACTATCCCTGGCTAGCCTGGAACTTGCTACAGAGATCAGGCTGGCCTCAGACTCCCAAAGATCCCCATGCTTCTGCCTCCTGAGTGCCACCGAGATTTAAGGTGTGCACCCTCACCCCAACCTGAGAACAAATTCTTAGGAGAGTTCTCAAAATAAAACTACTTGGCTGCTTATCAACCGTGAATGAGGTAGGAATCCCAGCAAGCGTTGAACATGCACGGCAGTGGGACCATCCAGGTTCATCACAGCCACCCCCACTCACCTGCTGGTTCTCCTTCTTCCAGCCTTCCTGGTTGCTGAGGATGCCCAAGGCCTTCTGCATGGCCACCTCTCCCTGCCGGATGTAGGACAGCTCCTGTTCACTGTAGAGTGTCGCTTCCAGCTGAGAACCTATATACACAGCCGAAAAAAGAAAGATCTCAGTTCTCATCTCTTTCTTTGTGCTCAATTCTCAGAAGAGACAAGATCAAAGGCATAGGGGCCTATCTGAAGGTCAAAGAAGGTCAAGGTAGATAGAGGAGTTAGGGAGCCAAGGCAAGGAAAAGGCAGGCCTCGTGAGCAACATTTGTACCCTAGGCTCCATCACTGCCAGAAGCCCAGAAGCCCCAACATTTACCAAGCAGAGAGCTCCGACGCCGAACCTGACTGATCCATCCAGGGCTGGGGTCCCCCAGTGTCCGGTTTAGCTCCTGGCCAATGGCCAGCATGGCTTGGTGCCTTAGTCCTGCAGAGAGGGAAGGAAATTTTTGCCAAGGAACTAGAAAGTCCTTTAGTGAGGGGCCATCCAGTCCACTCATCACAGAGGAGCCACTTGGCTCAGGAACAGATTCCAGCAGGGACCTGAACTGGAGCCGTGTCTTTAAATCCAAGTTCAGGGTTAAACTTCGCCCAGCACTTCCAGGGCCCAGAAATCTCTTTTCCATCTTGGGAAATAAGGATGACCTGGTCAAACCTGGCCCTGCGTGGACACAGAAGTTTACCTGGGCCTGTTGTAAACTAGAGAAAGACTGCTCAGTGAGTCACTGGCTATGGAGTAGGATACATCCGTCTCCTGAGGGTTACTCCACTACCAAGATCTGCCTCTTGAGTGACAACACCCCACCCTCACCCCGACGCCACCTTTGCCTTGCCCAACTCTCCTGCCTTTTTTTTTTTTTTTTTTTTTTTGAGATAGAGACAGGGTTTCTCTGTGTAACAGCCCTGGCTGTCCTGGATCTCGCTCTGTAGACCAGGCTGGTCTCAAACTCACAGAGATCCACCTGCCTCTGCCTCCCGAGTGCTGGGATTAAAGGCGTGCACTCCCCTCCCTTGCCTGTCTTTCTCCTGTCTTTCTTATACTCTTCCCAGACAGTGTCTTGGGCTTGCCAGGCAACTGCTTCTTAAGAGTCAAGGCTGGCTTCTGCCTTTCTCTACCACTGTGGCAAAGACCTGCCTGGGACCCTTGGTTCAGACCTGGTCCAATCCTGAAGGAGGGCAACATCAGAACTAGCTCCAGAACAACTGGGGTCCTAGAGCGGAGGCCAGAAACGACAGGACTTCGGTGAGATATAGTATCTTACTATCCAGCCCAATTTTTGGGGTGAAAAACCGAGGTCCAGAAGGGAAAAGACTTACCCAGGCTCACCCAGTAAGAGGCACAACTGGGACCGAAGCCTAGGTGGCCTGTCCCCTATCCACGAGCTTTCCTACAAAACCATATTGCCTGGAAGCTCTTGGCAAGCTCACGCCCCCCAAACACTCACCTTTCATGTTCCGCACATGTCTGTAGGAGCTCCCGGCACACAGCTTAAATGTGGCTAGTAACATGCTTTCCTGGCAGATGTGGCAGTCCTGTAATTGTGGCTGCAATCAAGGACTTGTTCTTCCTGAGCCGCTCAAGGTCTTGAGTCCTGCAGCTGTGGCTTGAATCAAGCGCTCTGCCTTAAATGCTTCCAGCGGAAGGCTGTGCATCATCGCTTGGAGATAAAAAAGCCATCAGTCACCGTGCGGAGGGTCAAGGATAGAGTGATTGCCTCACACTGCAGTGTTGGCCAAGGTGGGAGGGGGCAGAGTGCGTAGAAGGGAGCAGAGAGGGCCAGACTCAGTAGATGGGGGTGGGGGACGATGGACAGGCCACTAAGATGGGGCAGTTTGACAGAGGGCATATAGCTTCTCAAGAGTTTTAAATGCAAATGTTTAAATCCTCAAGCTCCAGATTCAGCGTTCAGTTAAATGTCCACTAACTGAGGTGGATCACCTCTACACAGAAACACTGGCCAAGAGAGTGAGCCAGGGTAGGTAAGTTAACGCTACAAGACCAGAGTCAGGCGTGGTGGTGCACACCTTTAATCCCAGCACTCTGGGGCAGAGGCAAGTAGACCTCTGTGAGTTTGAGGCCAGCCTAGCCTACATGGTAAGTTTCAGGACAGCTAGGGCTACATAGAAAGACCCTATCTCCAAAAAAAAAAAAAAAGTTGCAAGACCATCAGTTAGGCTCGGAGGGTGACGGTGACGGGCTCAAGAACAAACAGGATGTCAGTGGCATGGGTAGAGCAATAGCCTAAGTCCTCAGGCTGGCCTTGGGTCCTTCCACCAGTGTCCTGAGCACCCTGTGTGTTCAACTGTTCATTTATTTGCTCACTCACTGATACAAATCACCATTCCCAAAGCCCCATTCTATGTTCTCATTTTAGGGGGCTGTCCGGATATGTTGACCCATTCTGTAAGCTCCCTAGCAGAGAGTAACTTGGGCCTAGGCTATATCCTGTTCCTTTCTCACCCTTTCCTCAAGCAGCTGAGGCTGGGCCAGCCCTGCTACAGGACTTGGCCTGTGCAGAAAGGTGGGAAAGACAAAGTACTTAGATATCTGCTCCGATCAGTCTTTGCAGGTAGGAGATCCTGTGGTCCTGGGCAAAGATCCATGGAGCCTTTGAAGTGCCTTGGTTGGTCCCAGACATGCCAGGCAGGAAAAAAGCTCTAGGTCCCAGGACTGCCAAGATCTCTTCCTTTCAGAGGTGCGGGGAGGCTGCTTCTAAGCCCAATAAATTCCTATGGCAAGAATGTTGCCAACAGTCTCCTTAGCCTTGGCCTGTCCCTAACCCTGCGGCCAGCATTTGACTTCCGTATCCTGTGACTACCGTCCCGAGGCAGGACAAGACCCACCCCCCTCAAGGCACCTGGATAAAAGGACAAATATGAAACCATACAGGACCGCTGAGTCCTACAGCCTACATTTCTGGCCTGGTGAAGTTGTGCGAGAGGTCCTGTGAGGGCTACTGCCTCGAGGCACCCAAGGTCCCAAGATCTAGTCCCTCAGACCCACTATGACAACTCCACTTCTTCCGTGTTCATTTTTGTCCGTCCTGCTTTCTTGTGACTTGTTCCTGATGCACACTCCCCCACTCAGTGCCACTGAAAAGGTGTGACCCCATGCTTGACCTGTCTCTTTGTGGGGTCGTTTTAAGATGGATGTCTAAACCGGGCTGTCCTCAAACTTGCTATGGAGCTGAGATGAGCCTTGCAATCCCAATTCTCCTGCCTCTATCTCCCAAGTCCTGGGATTCCAGGCACGCGCTGCTCCATCTCAGACACAGATACTGCTTCCCTCTCCAAACTGCAGCTTGTGCCTAGGCAGGGGGTGTGCTGGCAGGCCTGGCTGCCCAGGCTCCTCCCTACCCATTGCTTGGTACACGTGTAGCCTCAGATACACGTGGGCCTTCCTTCCTTCAGCGGAGGTACTAGGCAGTTGGGAGGGGGTTGAGTGGGACAGGCCGTTCAGATAATGTTCAAGGTCCTGCTATTGCCATTCTGGAGAATTATGGCTTTCAGGGGAAGGAGGGAGTAGCGTGGGCAGCCTGGGACACTGAGGCGTACAGCTGTTGCTGATGTCAGAGACGGCCATTGACTCAGGGAGGGGGTGCTGAATGACCTCCCCCAGTGCCAAGGCTTGCCTTCTCTGTCCTTTCCAGGCCGAATGACTACTTAACTCTTGCTGTTCCTCTGAGCAAAAAGGTCAAGAAAAGTCTGGAATGTCCTCTGATTCTGGGCATCTAAATCTGGCTCTCCCTTTTGATTAGAGCACACCCCACAAGAAAGGAGACCAGACGCACAGAGCAGGCAGGGAGAGGGACAAGGCTTTGGAGCAGAAAAGGGAACGCCATTAACTACTTAACCAGCCTATATTGAATGTTCCCTATGAATATTCAGTTATGACCCTGGGAGTATGACCATGACTCACAGGGACTCAAAGCCGAGGAAGAACGAAGCGCCACACAGAAATCCTCCTACCTCTGCCTCCCTAAGTGCTGACATTAAAGGGGTGGGTCACCCCAGCTCACTACTTCCATTTCTCTCTCCCTGCCTACCCCTTGAGTTCTGTGGTTAAAGGCTCGTGCCACCATGCCCAAAGAGGGCATTAGGTCTCCTGAAATTGGAGTTAACAGTTGTGAACTGCCATGTGGGTGCTAGGAACCAGACCTGAAAAAAGCAGTCAGTGCTCTTAACCACTGAACCTAAACCATCCCTCTAGGCCCTCTTTAAAATTGGGGAGTTCCACCTTAGACTACTAGCAATAGTGGAGAGGGTGCCTGAACTGGCCTACCCTGGTAATAAGATTGGTGAATACCCTAACTGTCATCATAGAGCCTTCATCCAGTAACTGATGGAAGCAGATGCAGAGATCCACAACTAAACACCAGGAGTCTAGTCGAAGAGAGGGAAGAAGGATTCTATGAGCAAGGGGCTTCAAGATCATGATGGGGAAATCTACAGAGACAACCAAACCAAACTAGTGGGAACTTATGAACTTTAGACCAACAACCGTGGAGCCTCCACAGGACTGGACTAGGCCCTCTGCACAGTGAGACAGTTGTGTAGCTTGATCTGCTTAAGGGGCCCCCTGACAGTAGGATCAGGATCCATCCCCGGTGCATGAGCTGGCTTTCTGGAACCCACTATCTATGGTGGGACACCTCGCACAGCTTTGAGGCAGGGGGAGGGGCTTGGACCTGCCTCTACTGAATGTACCAGGCTCTGCTGCCGTGGGAAGCCTTACCTTCTTGTAGGAGGAAATGGGGGGGGGGGGGGCTGAGGGGGGGGGAGGAGGGAAGAGGGGGATCTGTGATTGGTATGTGAAATGAATAAAAAAAATTCTTAATAAAATTTTTTTTTAAAAAAATTGGGGAGTTCGCTATGTTGTGGAGGCTGGTCCTGCCTCTGCTTCCCTGGTAGCTAGGACAAGTGCACACCCATGTAGCCCGAAATTTACTTGGTAAATGTGAAGACCTACTGAACAGAGAAAACCAAGCACCCACAAAACCTCCATTTCTTCCCCAACAGAAAAGGCCTCTCCGGAACGGGGACATGCAAAGGTGGACCCTGCAGTTCAGTTCCCTGGAAGGACAGCGGAACAACAGGCAACAAGCCCCCACCCACCCACCCACAGAGCTCTTGAGATGTTTTCTCGGATTCTCTGACACACATTCTTTACACCTGACATCTGTGGCCTACAGCTACAGCGGCCTCAGGGGAACATCTCTGTGTCATTCACTCACCTCCTGATTGCTCAGGGCCCCTGGCTGGCCTCACCTTTTGGTCTCTGAAGTGTCTGAGTCAACCTGAACTGACAGCTGTGTTTTCACCCATTTATCTGTTTTGAAGACAGGGTCTCTCTGTGTAACAGCCCTGGCTGTCCTGGAACTCACTCTGTAGATCAGGCTGGCCTCATACACACAGAGATCCGCCATCTGCCTCTACCTTCCTAGTGCTGAGATTAAGGGCGTGCACTGCCACTCGGCTCATTTATCTGTCTTCTGTCAATCCAGCCTTCAACAGCTTTACAGTGAAACCTAGTATTTCAGACATCACTCAGATGTTGGGGCTACAAGATGGAGTGGACAGAAAAATCCCACTCTTCTACTGGTTTGGTTTGGTTGAGACAGGGTCTATGTAGTCCTGAAACTCACTGTGTGACCAGGCAGGCCTCAAAGTCACAAAGGCCCTCCTGTCTCTGCCTGGCAAGTGCTGGGATTAAAGGTGTGCACCACCACACATGGTTTTTACTTTTTTTTTTTTTTTAATAAGACAGGGACTCGTGTAGCCCAGGCTGGCCTCCAATTCACACTGTAGCAGAGGTTGGCTTTAAATACCGGACCTTCCAGCCTCTCAGCCTCCCAAGTGCTGGAATTATAGACATGTGCCCACACACTGAGAAATCCCAGTCTTGGGTATTTACTTCGGGGGGATTTTTGAGGGGATTTTCTCCCCCTACCCCAAAGCTGGGGCTAGAACCCAGAACATGCTAAGCAAGGTTTCTACCACTGAGCTACCTTTCCATCCTAGACATGCTGTTTGGAAGAGGTAGTGGGGGGGGTGACACTTGAGCAGAGATCTGAAGGTAGCAAAGGTAATCTTCAGTGGTTGAAATCAAAGATAGGACAATGAGGATGTACTTTTCCCTTTCCTAGTTATAATGGACATAGAAAACCAGACTATATATAATGCTTTTCAAATGCTGGAGTCACTCTCAGAAACATGTACTTTATATTACCAGTATTAACATACAGGCAAGGTTTACAGCAACCTAACTTCATTATACAGGATGTACTCTATTTCTTCTGTTTTTGCGCTCTACTTTGTATTCTATTCAGAGTAGAGATGTTGTAGGTTTAAAAAGCAGAGAGCATGTTATCAAATATATGAAGGGCCTAGGAGGAAGTTTAAAGAAAAAAAGGCCTGAAACAGTTATTTCAGAATCAAGATGGCTACAAGCAGGGTGTTCTCATTTTCCCCTCTGAAATCAACTGCCCCAGCTGGTAGGAACTTTTACTATGAACTGGAATTGCTCCTGCAGTCTCTACTGTAGATACACTCCTGCACGACATAGATCAGAAACATCACACCTGACTGAACCTTGCAAAGAACAGATTCAAGGGACAAGAAGGCCCCTTCCCCTTTTATAACTCATGTCTGTTATTACATTGGGGTTGTTTGATGTTGAAATAAGTGACGTACAGCTCTTGAAGGTGCCAAATGTTCTAAAACAGCAGAGCACAATTCAAGTCCCTCTGCTATCCCTCTACTTAGATATGTGATGTGAACCTTGCATTTTTTTTTTTTTTTTTTGCTTGCTCTTTGAGACAGGGTTTCTCTGTGTAGCCTTGGTTATCCTGGAGTTCACTCTGTAGACCATGATGGCCTCCAACTCGGTGCCTCTCCCTCTGCCTCCTAAGTGCCTGGCATGAACCTTGCACATTCTAAGCACTATCCTCAATTGAACTACATCCTCAATCCAAGGACAATAATTTCTTCAAAAAGTATCTACTGTAAAACTAACCCAATAATGAAGAATTAACATGCCAAATGTTTTTTTTTAAACACTTAAAAACATAAACTAAGTATATTTCATGTCACAGTATAAAACAGTCCACACCACTGCCCAAAAGACTATACAAGGGAAGTATGTGGGATAATTACATTACTGAGAATCATTTCAATGTGCTTACAAGCCAATTTTCATGCTGGTGCTTCATTCCTGCCTGTTGTCTACTAAACCACACTGCTTTTAAAATGTCATCTGTTACACTTACTACGCGATCGTGACTCTCCAGAAGTCAACGCAGTGTGTCACTCTGAATCAGTGGTTACTAAACACCATTTGTGGATTTGTGTGTGTGTGTGTATGATGACCTACGCAAAAGGTGACCAAAACTTAAGTGTAGAGGACGTGGAAACCTAGCTGGAGTAACAGAAGACTGAGAACGAAGCACGTTATGAAGACATTCTTTCTGAGAAACAGTTTGGAATAGCTGTGGGTAAAGCAGGGTTCAAGTTTCTTAAACAAGAGGCTTCTGTTGTAACTAGTTCCTTGAAAACTCCCTTCTCAATCTTGAAACTTGATCAGATTTACAAACATGAAAATGGGGACGGGGAACCAAGATAGATATGTCTTGACGAGCAGACAGCTACGTGGGATTGTGACGGCAGGGGATCCGAGCATATGAATATCATACCTTCTGCAGTAGTGAATTTTCTCTTTTCACCAGAGGTAACTCCATTTTGTGAAATAATATGACATTATGGGATTCATTCTTTATTTACAAGTAAATGAAGAAATATCTTTTAAAAAGAAATGTAAACTCTGAGATAAGGAAAGCAATATAAAGACGTGATTCTTGGCTCCACAGTGACTTCTGTGAGGGCGGGTCATGTCACTGTTTCTTTAAACAATAAAGCTGGGCATGGTGGAACACACCTGTAATCCCACAAGTTAGAGGCCAGCCTGGTCTACATAGTGAGATTCAGGTTAGCCAGAGCTGTATAACAAGACTGTTTCAAACAGAAAAGCAAAACAAAACATACAATGATTTTGTTATAAACAATAACAAAATTGCATGATATCTTCATGGGGGCCTATGTGAAAGAATAAGGCCACCTTTCACTAGACAGTCTTTGGTCAATGTGTGAGGTGACCAGGTGACAGTCCTTGCTCTCTAGAGCAAAGGCCTCAGTACTCATCCAGAGTGTCTGCTCGAGGGATGGAGAGGCCCCGGTCTTTAAGGGCCTGAACCTTCAGCTTCTCTGCCTCCAGTCTGGTCTGCTGTTCTACCCGCTGTTCCTCTAGAATCTCTTCAATGGACACCTGCTGGAGGGGCGTGTCGCTCTCCTTTTCCAAGTCCTGCAAAACAGGCAGGTTTGAACAACTTCCCATGAAGTCCAGAACAGAAAACCTCACAAACAGATCCCAGTAAGGCGCATGGGCTGCTTTTCCTAGCTGTGATAAGGCTGAGATACCCTTCTCCTGCAGACAGAGACGGTGGTGACCGTACACAACATACACCTCTTAGAGTGTGCACACAGGGTGGGGATCGGCGTGCACAGCAGAGGTTCCGGTAAAGACCCATGTTAGTCGGGGATAACTTTCTACTGAAAGCGAAAGAACAGCTTTTCCTCCCCACAAAACCTGAGCTCAGGACAAAGAGCTTGCCGTACACTCGTGGAGACCCGAGTTTGACGCCCTACAGCCCACATGAAGCTGGACACAGCAGCACCCCTGTGATCCCAGTGCTCCTGCGGCGAGATGGGCAGACAGACAGGAGCATCTCTGGAAACTGAGGGCCAGTTCAACTGGGGTACACAGTGGAAAGAGACCGTCTCAAACAAGGTGCAAGATGAGCACTGATACCCAAAGTTATCCTCTGAGCCCTACATGCACACTTGTAAGTGTGCACCTGCACTCACACATTTCTAAAGCTGTTTACAGAAAGGTATCTTAACTATACAGGATCCAAAAAAAGTATTCGGGCCACAATAGCTACAGATAAGTCTTGTATTTTACATCTTCCTTTCTTTTTTTCTTTTTCTTTTGGTTTTTTGAGACAGGGTTTCTCTGTGTAGCCCCGGCTGTCCTGGAACTCACTGTAGACCAGGCTGACCTTGAACTCAGAGATCAACCTGCCCGTATCTCCCAAGTGCTGGGATTAAAGGCGTGTACCCCCATGCCCAGATAAATTTTAATAAAAAATAATACTTCACTTTCCTTACTTCAAAAATACATACACAATGTAGGAAATGTATGATATTAGCAGACAATCTGAAACTTTAAAAGTTATCAATTTTCAGGTGTAGGCCCGTCACTCTATTTGTGACCAGAGGCACTGAGTCTGTTTATTGTTTGGAACTGCGTCTTTAAACTGTGTGGGTCTCAGTGCATGTGTGACGGTCTAAGGACAGCTGTGGAGTCGGTCCTCTCCTCCCACACTCTTTGGCCTCTGGGAACCGAGCTCAGATTGTCAGGCTTGCCCAGTGCTTTAAACCACTGAGCCATCTCACTGGCCTAGGAGCCATTTTGTTCCATGGTGCCGGGGATCAACCAGAGCCCTGTGTATGCTGGCAAGCCCTCTACTGCTTAGCTACGTCATCAGACCAGGTGTATACAGGATTAAAACAAGAACAAACCCATAACTCAAATAGTGACTGTCAATTTTATTTTCATTTAACACAGCATAATATACTTAATATTTGTCATAAACATTTAATAATCAATCTTGTAATGCAGAACTATAAACGAGCCTCACTAAACACAGATTTTATCATTCTTAAAATGTATAGGTATTATCTGAAACATGGAAAGCCTACATATATTTCTGCCCTCTCCCCCCAACTCTTCCCAGACAGGATCTTCGTTATACAGCAGGAAGTGTCTGTCCTAGAACTTACTATATAGCCCAGGCTGGCCTCTACTCATTGATCGCCTCTAGTGAATGCTGGGATTACAGATGTGCTGCTTACCCTCTGTGACTTTTTTTTTTTTTTAAATTTATGCCTAGTCAGGGGTGTGCGCAGTGACCAGACAAGGGTGTCATACCTTCTGGAGCTGGAGTTAGTCAGGTATGAGCTACAGTATATGGGTGCTGGGAACTGAACTCAGGTCCAGAAGAGCTAGGAGAGCAGTAAGCACTCAATTACTGATAGCCATCTTTCCAGTCCTTTTTATGACTTTTGATGAGGTGGTTTGGAAAGACACCGACCAGAAAAAATCTGCAGATGTTTCAGTCTGGATAATAACTGACACATGCCTCCAAGGTCTCAGAGCTCAGCTGTTGTGGTATCAGAGGGAGGAGTCTCAGCAGGAGGTTAGAAGCCACACAAGTTGCATAAGTTACCTGGGTCAAAGGCTATCTGCTAAAAACTACGTATGATCACCTAACCCCTTCCCTCGTAACCATGGAGTGAAGAAAAGATAATGTGCTTAGCTCCGCTTTCCGGGGCTTGTCACGGTATTTCACCCACGGAACTACTGTGATGACCATGACGGGATAATCTTTTAAAGAAAACTTTCTTAGGACTGGGGTCCTTCATCATCAAGCAGAATCCGGGCACTTTGTTTTCTTTTTGGAATAAGGTCTTGTGCAGACTGGCCATAAACTTGAAATCTTCTGCCTCAGTCTCCACACTTCTGATATCACAGGCATGAGCCACCATGGGGTACCATTAGAGGCTCTTCAACAATGCAATGCTTCTCTAAAGATATGCTGCTTATGAGTTCTCTTGGGCTTTAATACGTACTTTCTTCAGACTGACTGCTGACTTACAGAATCTTATATTTTGATATTTCGAGACAGAGTTTCTCTGTGTAGTGTTGGTGCCTGTCTTGGATCTTCCTCTGCAGACCAGGCTGGCCCTGAACTCACAGAGATCTCCTTGGCTCTGCCTCCCAAGAGCTGGGAATAAAGGCCATACATAATCATTTTTTAAAAAAGGCTAAAAAATGTTATGAATGCTTTACACCTATGTATGTATGTGCACTGTGTGCATGCCTAGTGCCCACAGAAGGCATCAGAGTCCTTGGAGGTTAAGTTACAAGTGGATGCAAGCCACTATGTGGGTGCTGGGAATTGAACCCAGTTCTCTGTAAGAGCAGCAAGTGCTCTAACTGCTGAGCCATCTTTCTAGCCCCACCACCAGAAAATATTTTAAAATGATGAGGCATTAATACATTTCACAGCAGTGCTTGGGAAGCAGATGCATGTTTATGTGTGTATGTACATGTGAAGGCCAGAGGCTCACGGAGGGTGCTTTATCACTCCCTGATTTTTTGAGACAGTCTCTCAAGGAACCTGGAACTCTTGGTTTCAGCTAGACTGGCTGGCCTCTGAGCCCCCTGCCAGTGCTGGAGTGACAGCTTTGCCCCACCATGCCTGGCTTTTCCGTAGGTGCCCTCACGCTTGTGCGGCAAACATTTCCCCTGGGAGCCATCTTCCCAGCCCAGATGTTGGGGACGGTCTCATGCTGACCTCAGACTCACTCACAGTTGGATTAAACTGTTTCCAACAGGAGGGCCTCTCCATCAAACTATCCCCAACAGAATTTTCTCATTTTCTTGAAAGAGTGTTAAAAGAAAAATAACTACCCACTAAACTGCTCTACTCAAAAGACTTCTGAACACTTAAATTAAGACACTGCTGACCACTGAGAGACTCTAGAAACCAAGTGAGAAAACATCAAATGCAGGATGTTTCTGGCAAACTGGTTGTTTTCATTCTTTAACTTCTTCCTCTCTCCCTTCTTTTCCCCTCTTCTTTCGGGGCACTTTACATGCTACCAAAGTACAGCACTTCTGAGCCACAGCCCCCGCCCCACGCTGAATGTCAACCAGTCTCACAGGGACTTGATTTTCCTAGCAAACACAATAGGATTTAAGGCTTACATAGAGTACTTAAAAGAAATCTGAATACTTCAAACATGTATGTCAATACACACACACACACAGACACACACACAGAGCAAGCAGTAATACTTCAGATGTAATTTAACATTTCACTAGCTGCTCTTTCTGGCACAAATACTCAGGTCCCTCCTCCTCCCCAGTCATGAGTTCCACTCTGAAACCTCACAGTGGCTTTTCCCACACCTATTGTTTTCCTTTTTAAAAATATATACAATA
Organism: Peromyscus nudipes; assembly: GCA_902168325.1. NCBI lineage: Eukaryota > Metazoa > Chordata > Mammalia > Rodentia > Cricetidae > Peromyscus > Peromyscus nudipes. The sequence goes on from CABHPH010135158.1 coordinate 42,138, forward strand.
CTTTCCTCAAATGCTGCTGATTAACTTCATGCCACGAAAAATGAAGTGCAACCAACCATTTAATTTTATTATTTTTTAAATTATGTATCTATGGTATGTGCATAAGAACACAAGTGTCCTGTGATCCACTGGAGCTTGAGTTATAGACGGTTGTGAGCTAGGAACCAAACTCAGGCCCTCAGTGAGAACAGTATGTGCTCTTAATGACTGAGCCATCTCTCCAGCTCCTAACCAACTATTTAAATGATTAAAATATTCCAACAAGTAAATCTTGTTTTCAGTGCTAGTCAAGATTTTACCATTGTGAAATACTCCCAGCTCTAAATTATACCTTTATAAGTCAGGACATATAACAAGCTCTGTAACTTTTTGCTATCAGAGATTATTTAAAAACCACATAAGGATCAATGTATTTGTTCTTGTTTTATTCTTTTGAAGAGGGTATTACATATGAGCCCTGGCTGGCCTGGAACACACGCTTAGCTTCAAACTAGAGGAGATCTACCTACCACAGCTTCCCAACTGCTGGGATTATAGACAGGGGTCACCACACCCAGCAATATTGTTTCTTTCTTTCCAGATGAACAAACATGGAACACTTAACGGATCTGTGTGCCATGCTTGCACAGAGGCCACGCTAATCTTTGTATTATTCCAATCTTAGTATATGGGCTACCGAAGCGAGCACCAGCAATATTGTTTTCTATCAGATAAAGCCAATGCTATTTTGCTAGTGAGAGCAAATCTTTAAAATGCAAAAGGCAATGGAATGATGTTAATTACCCTTGGCAGTGTCGCTCTGGTAACTACAGCTTCCCTGACTAGTGGGTTCTTGTGAGAAGCTTGCTGCATTTGGGGAGAAGGCAGCTAGCATCAGTGCCCAGATCCATAGCCGCTTACCAGTTTTCACTTACTATTTCTCCTAGCAGGACCACATTTTCTCCTCTGACCACAAAAATCCCTCGCGGAATATCACCGTACTTTTTGCCCACGTGAATGCGCTCCACGGTCTGATGCAGGACTAAGTTAGCTAGAAGCACACAGAGAAGAAACAGAGTCAGTTATTTGGTTGTTTTTTCATTTCACTGATCATAACAAACCATTAGGAGAATTTGGTTTGGGGGGTTGGGTTTTTTTTGTGGGGGGGTGGGGTGGGAGTGTGGGGGGTAGGGTCTCACTCCAGCCTCACCTGGCCTGGAAATCACGATGTAATCCAGGCTGCCCCAGAATCTGTGATAATTCTCCTGCCTCAACCTCTTATACATGCTGCGATTGCAGGCAGGAGCCAGCATACGTTCAGTTTTAGGAGGCACTCAAATAAGGAAAGAGTATTTCCCATTACGTTGGGCTAATGAATGAAGGATGGTAGGAATAAGTTACTTTGATATTATTTAACTGCTAGTATCAGCATGGTCCCTATAAAATAGAAACAAACGGAAATCTGGAAACTTGAACCTAGACAACTGCCAAGATTAAAGCTCTGTTCTTTTGGAGGGAGTTTTTCTTTGCTGTGTGAATATATGTATGTTGTGAGAATATGTGTATGTAACTTCACTGAGGTTTAATTTTTGTTCAGTTCTCATAATTCATGCAACCCAATGTAATTTTTATGGACTATGACACAGCAAGAATCTTTTTAGGGCTGGAGCGATGGCTCAGAGGTTAAGAGCACTGGCTGCTCTTCCAGACATCTTGAGTTCAATTCCCAGCAACCACA
>CABHPH010135159.1:0-14188 GCA_902168325.1 Peromyscus nudipes
GGTTTGGTTTTATTAATAAGACTTTAAGATTCATGCTACAATTGTTCCTGCTGTTGCTTGGCCACTGTCCAACACAAGTCCTTGGGATTCTGTCAGCCGAATCCTCCAAGCAGGAACTACAATGGTCCAAGCAGGAACTAACACCCAGCACTTGCTTAACAAGTCCCGATCAGTCACACAGCAGACACAGTTAGCTGGTAGGTAGGCTTGGCCTCATGGACTGCCATGTATGTTTCAGGCCCCAAGCTCATGAGGTTCAGAATTAAAAGATGAAGCAGCAGTTGAAAAGCCACACCACAGGCTTGCTGTGCAGAGGCCGGGTTCAGAGCCCAAAGCCAGCTCAGGGCCGTTGGAGCTCAATCCCAGAACAAAGGAGACAGGACTAAAAAGTATGGTCGGCAAGCCCAAAGCTCGGAGAGCTGAGGAGAGAGCTACAGTTGTCCGTGACTACCCACTGACCTGTTTTGGCACTTCTGAATTTGATGCTGTGGGCTGCGAAGCAAGGCTCCGAGTGGAATGGATCTTGCTGTGTTTCCTGAGGGAAATCACACAAGACAGCTCAAGTTAGGGCAGCTTGGGTTAAATGAAGCAAACACCTTCTGTTTGAGGCACTGGGTCCTTTTTCAATCATGAAGGTACCCAAAGTTACCTTTGTGGATGTGACATACACGTAGTATTTTCCTAGCTCCTGTGTAGTCCAGGGATTATACAACATCACATCCTCCTGGGCATCCTGTTCAGGAAGGACCATGAGTGACTGAGCTCTGCCTGCTAGCTATGGGGAAAGTCAAAAGATAGGAGCAGCCACCAGGCATCAAAGACTCTGAACTGCAAGCTAACACTATGAGTGTTAATTTGTGCATTTGGTTCAGTATTTTCTTGATCAGATCTATTAAGGGGTAATGATCACATGCCGTCTTACTCTTACAAAATATAAACCTAGGAGGAAAAGGCTACCCTGTAAGGAAATTGAGACTCAAGGAAGGGACCACAGGGCCACCAGCACAGGTCCTTTATCTTGTCCTCCCTATCCACAGAACATGTATTAGAAACTTTTCAAGTACTGAACTCATGAGATGGTATAAATACATTCCAGTGTACACATATCTTTTTTCCACATGGAAAGGCCCCAGGTCATCTATATGGACAGCAGAGCTACCTCCTGTGTGGTCTTCAGTATTGCAACAGCTTAAGAAAATGATGGGATTAGTATCCTTGTATAGATAGGCAAGGCTGTTTCTGGTGAGCTAGTGGCTTGGATACATAGGCAAAGGCTTCCTGACATCACATTTCTGGGTAGAGGTCATAAGAAACCATGAGGGATTCATGGCTTATTTTAGCAAAATTAGAAGAAAGCATCAAAATGACTTGAACATCTGTTAATAGGGAGCAAGATCAATAAAATGTAAAGCACCCTAATACTCTAGAGTTCAAGGACAAGTTAAAAAGCAAATCAAGTGTTGCATGTATTGCATGCATGTATTTATATAATTATGACAGCATATATAAATGCAACACCACACACTCAGGGCAATCCTCCACTTTTTTTTGTTAATAAATAAGTACTGAACCCCAGAAGGAGCATAAATCTAGAAGTTTCTTTTGGAGAGAGAGATGAGAACTAAATAAGGTGACCCAAGGTGGTTTTATCTACTTCTGTTAGTCAAGTAGCAACAGACAAAAAAGAACTTCTGAACTAAGTATGTCCAAACACTAACACATGCTGGGCATCCTTTCTTCTGAAGTTGGGAACAGAAGAATTTGGATTTTGGAATATTTGCACTCACGTAACGAGAGCTTGTAAATAGTATCCTAATCTGAACATGAAATTCTTTTTTTTTCCCTATGCACCTTATACACATAGCTTGAAGGCTGTTGTACATAATATTTATAATTTTGTACATTTTTGACTGAGATCAAGTGTGGAATTTTCCACGAAGGAGTTTTAGGATGGAGTTCAAAGTTCAGATTTTTCCAGCTCTTCAGGCTTCTGGAGTAGTTCCCCTGCACTTGTTAATGCCCAAGCTGTAACAACAGGAATAGCCACTACATCTTGTCCATATGCTAGGGAAATATTCAATGTACTAACATGAACAACAGAAGAAGATTAAACACAGACACTCACAGGCAGCTGAGAGGGCTTAGGCCATGATTTCACTCCTCGCCCTTCATCTTAGTTTTGCTCGGGCTCTGCTTCTCCCTTGGGAAGCCCAGAAACGCTGACAGGCTCTAGGCTCTGGAGCTAGCCTCCTTTCCAGTTAGGAGACCTGCGCTACTCGCTCTATGTGTCAGTCTCAGGATCTCCATGTTTAAGCAGAGAATAAATGACCACTGACCACTGGTCACACAGAGCCAGTGTGAAGCAAGGGGACCTGAGCAGAGCCTGGCAAATACTGGAGCCACAGAGTTAGTGGCAAACTGCAATCACCATACATCCTGTGGGTTCTCTCCCAACCTTACCTAACTAAAGTTAATAGAACCATTCGCAAGTCACATCCTCAAGCATGTAAGGACTCCTGAGGATCAGAACAGGCCTGTAAGACACTGGGCGCACTCAACCCTCCATCAGCTCTCTCCCCTCACCTGCCCCTGTCTTCCCACCTCGTTCTATCTTGAGTGAGTACCCAGGGTCCTAAAATGTTCTTGTCCAACCCTCGACTTGCTGAGGTTGACTATGTGGTTGACCATTTCTCACCCCGGGCTGGATGAAGAAGTATTTGCTACTCAGAGAGAACGGCGCTGGCTAGAAGGAGCTCCTTACCTTTCAAACTGAACCTTCTTGTGGCCTCCTTCTTTAACATAGTCCAGAACTTGCTTCTGAGTCCGACCACTGAAACAAAGGGACATGACATGGAGGCATTTGCATTTAAACACATCTTGCTAGGAGCCTTTAATCCCAGCAGAGGCAGGCTGATCTCTGAGTCAGAGGCTAGCCTGGTCTACAGAGTGAGTTCCAGGACAGCCAGGGATACACAAAGAAACCCTGCCTCGAAAAAGCAAAACAAAACAAAACAAAAAAACCCGTATCTTCGCAGGCAGGTAAGAATAAAAGCAATCCTAACAACCTCGGGGTTTCTGTCCACTTGATCTCTTACTATTTTCCTTATATATAATAAGACAAAACACTCAACTAAATAAACCCACTTAACCATGGTTGGTTGTGAGGTCACCATCTCAGGAGTCTGTCCATCTGTGAGGGTGGGGAAAACTTAGTTCTCTGTCTATACTTAGACTAGTGTTCCTTACAGTACGAAGTCAGTATTGTTTGAAAAGTAAGTGAAAACGTGAACCTAAGATGGCCAGGTCTATGCACCCGTCTATGACGCAATGCTTAAGGCAAATGAGACACTTGCTTTTATAAATAAACTCCTTTCTGCATGAGTGTGGCTAGGGGATTGGCTCCATGGTAAAGCACTTGCCTGAAATGTACAAGGTCCCTGGATTCAAGGCCCCAGAACCGTTAAAAGACAAACTCACACAAGGAGCTACAGGCAACTGATGGAGAAAAACTCAGTTTTCTTCGGGTATAGCCTCTTACAGATTGTCCATGTTCCAGTGGGTGGTCCTACAGCCAACCACATATGGGCAGCACTAAGTGGGCACAATGAATGGGCTTAAAGGAGACTAGGAGAAGCTGGGAAGGAAAGGTGGTAGTCGGTGCACAGAAGAAACTGGAGGGAAGTGTGGGCAAGGGTTTGATCACAACACATTGTATTCGTGCGTGAGATTCTTAAATGATATAAACAAATTCATCTAGAGACTTATGCTGGGATTTGACTGTGAATGGCAGTTGGCTAAGTAGTTCCCAAAGGTTCAGACAGACCCTGAGAAGGTGGCATGGAGCTGGCTGGGATAAGCCAGTGGCACCATCTGTCACAGACCCAACCACGGTTTACCTTATCTGCCTGGTGTGACTCACAAAAGCTAGGACCGGAGAAGTCTCAGGAGCAAATGGGCTTGAGAAGCAGCACCCTCACCTGAAGCGGAATGACGACCCTCGGCTGAAGAGGACAGGCTTTGGTTTTGGCTTGGGTTCTTCAAAGAGTCTAAAAAAGGCGTGATGCTCCACGCAGATTTTCCAGAAGGACTTGCAGAAGTCTCGACCGGCCATCAGGAATTCCAAGGTGTCCTGGTATGAGCTCTAAAAAGAAGAAATATAGCTTTTAGTTTCTCTGTACCACGCACAATCATTCTGTTGAAATGCGGAGAAAACAACAGAAATGAATTTGTCCAATAAACTCATAACTGTGTGTTTCATTACAAGATCTTTAATTCAAAGACTGAGCAAAATATGCTGTTCCTAATGCCGAGGCAGGGTCACTTCCCAGCCACTTCTCTACAGACTTCCTTATGGGAAATAATTGGAAACAGGCACATAGACCGAGTGCGGTGATAACATTTCTTAGTAGAATCCATAAACAAAACTTCATTTTCTTGGCTTCTGCTGCCTCCTTAAAAATAGTCCAAGTATTAACACACACCCCTTCCTTAAAATATCTGAACTGTGTCTCTTTCTTCTGTTTTCTTCCTCATGGCTCCTGTCCAGGCTGACTTTTAATTCCACTGCTTTATAAAATAGTGGAAGGCACAAGCCTCCAGGTGGCCCCAAGAGCCACAAGGAAATGAACTCCACCCCCACCCCCACGCCCCCAGTACGAAAGTATTAATGACTCTCAGCTGACAAACTTAGATGTCTTTTGATTCTGGAAGGAATATGGCAATTTTCTACTCCTACACTCAATGTTTCCAATTTCAGTGGCCATGTTACATAAACAAAAGCTCCCAGAGTCCTCAGCGTTCCCCAGCAGCTCCGACTATTTTGGGGGCTCTTGGAGTTTGCACGAACTCAACTTGCAGTGTATGCTGTAGTCGTTCCCACAGAAACTGGCTTTCTGTAACTGTAATTGCATTTTCCCACAGAGAATCATTGATTGGGGGGTTTGCTTCCCAGGCAGGCCTATTAATCCACTCAACACACTGCATCTGAATTCTGAACCTAGACTGCCCTGGTCACCCCCTGCCCCATGGGATAAAGGACTCAGTTCCGGATGGGGACAGGCATCAGGGATGTATTGTACATCTTCTGTGTGGCTTTCGGCGGATGAAGACGACACTATTCTCTTTCCGGAACCCATCCCGGAGTAGGTGACACCTTTAGGGTTCTGTGGGAACTGAAAGTGATACATTTAGCCTATGCGCTCCCTAAGAGTGTAAGGAAACACCAGGAACAAGTAAGTCAGGACTGCTTCTAAGCAGTGAGGATAGCCAGGATATGGCAGAATGCCGACTGGGTCCCAGGGCCGAGCCACAGGGTGGATACGAAGCTATAGCATGGCTAGTTGTTTGTTGGGAAGGGAAAGGGTCTTTTTAGGTACGCATCCTTTTTATCCTTCCTCTTGGAACCCAGAGGATAGCAAGAGCATTCCCAAACTTCTGGATGCACAATTCTCCCCAGTCCATCTTTACAGGCCTGCTGCTGGGAGAGCCTGCCCCACTCACAGCTCAGCTGGTCTCCACACTTTATGTTCCTGAGTGACTTACGTTCACATCCGGTCGGAGCTTGATAAGAAAGCGCTTCCTTTTGAAGCTCAGTTTCCGTACCTTGGCCCAGTTAAAAGCATTGATTTTCGTGAAACCCTGAGAAAAGAGAGCAACCCGTGAGCTGATCCAGGCCATGCACACGAGGCACATGGGAACCCCAGGCAGAGAGTTGAGGGTCAGGTCAATCGCACAGAAAAAGCCTTTGATGAATGATTCCCAGGCTCTGTGTCTACTGGATGCCATGCACTCTTACACTGTTATTTCTCACTAATTATAGAATTTGGCATTCAAACCATGTCTGCCTTCATGTAGGGAAGGCACTGGTCAAGGTAATGAAAAGATAAATAAAAATGAAACCATGACAACCACCACACCAATAATAACTGTCTCTCATGGAGGGCCAGGTTTTGTACTAAGGGCTTTTTAGACTGGATCTCATCAGACCACACACAGAACTCAGGGAGATGGATTTATTATCTTCATTTCACAGAAATGGAAACTAAAACATGTATACGTAAATATAAATAGAGCCCTATGAACAACATGCCCTGTCATCCAAAGTGGTAGGAATGGAAAAATCAGGCACGGGCTAGATGAATTCCACGACACTCTCTTTTTCACACAACTAAATTGTCTAGCAATTTCTAATATTTTGATCATATTAAATATACACAAAGCACATGAATTCAATCATGGTACTTCTGTCCTCTCTCTGTGACTTTTAGAAACATTTAAGGGTTTAGTTTTGAAATTTAATGGTCCTGACAAAACACTGGGTTTTACTGTTCTTTTATCTTTTCTTTCTTTTTTTCTTCCTTTTTAAAAAAAATTGTTTTTCCAAGACAGGGTTTCACTGTGTAGTCCTAGCTGTCCTGGAACTCACTCTGTAGACCAGGCTGCTTTAAACTTACAGAGATCTGCCTGCCTCTGTCTCCTGAGTGCTGGGATTAAAGGCGTGCACCACCACTGCCTGATTTGTTAAAAGTTTGTTGGTTTACTGCTTTTTAAAATCAGGTATTCGTGAATTATTTGTGCAGGTTAAAGCTGTGGGGAGCAGTTCTTCCTCAGATAACATTCTGCTCTTCAAAACATTCTTGCTGACACCAGCTATGAGACCCAAGCCCCAACTGCTCTGGATGTGACTGTGTGATATTCAGTGTGTGCCATAAACAGACACTATTCAAGAGTGGGGAACTGCTACAACTCATGTGTGTAGGTTTGTGTGTGAGTACGTGTGAGTTTATGAATGTGCGAGAGTATGTATATGTACAAGTGTGTGTGTATGTATGAGTGTACGTATATATGTACATGTGTGTATGTGTATGTGAGTATGAGTGCGTGTGTGAGTAAGTGTGTGTGGTATAGGAGAGAAAGAATAGAAGGAGGGAGAGAGAGTGAGAGAGAGAGCAACAGCAAGAATGAGAGAGAGACAAGAGAGAGAGAGACAAGAGAGCAAGCGAACTTTCATGTACAGGCCAGAGGTCACGGGGACAGGGTTTTGTTAAAACTGGAGCTCACTGACTTGGATGGCTCCAGGAACCCTCCTCCTGTCTCCTCCCCAGGGGCAGGGTTTCGGGTGCACGACACTAGTTCAGCTTTTGTAGTAGGTGCCTATGACCTCAGGTCTCCAGGCTTGTGTGACAGGTACTTCACCGACCGAGCTGCCTCCTTCTCCAGCTCCTTCTGCAGCTCATGATGTAAGCAAAGCTGTGGCACTCACAAAGGCATTCGTGCTGTGCACACATTTACAGCTTTAAACCTGAGCAAAATCTGACCAATTTCATAAAAACAGGTAGGCGCTTTCTACATAACCTCTCAAATATAGACTACTTACTTATGTTTATGTTTTATTTTAAAATTGCATTTCTTGACTTATGTGTGGGAGGGGCACACACGATGTGGAGGTCAGTGGACAATGCAGGGAGGTTGGTGGCTGCTCCCGGTCCCTGGGGTTGAACTCTGGGCCTTAGGCTGGGTGGCAGGTGCCTTTACCTACGGACAGAGCTCACGGCTCCTGTCCTGCCATGCTTAAAGAAATGGTCTGGAAGCATTTGGGGAGGGGATCACGGTTTGGACACAGTTTAAGTGTGTCCCCTAAAGGTTCATGTGTTTGGGGTTTGGTCACCAGTGTGGCAATGTTAAGAGGTAGCAGTATCTTTAAAAGATGGGTTCTAGTGAGTGGTCCTTAGGAATAAGGGTGTGCCTTTAGGGGGTAATACAGTTCTCAGGAGACCCTCTGGTATGTGCTCCAGCCTTTGTGACACTTTCCTCCATGGTGAAGGATGTAGAGAGAGGGGCTGGGACTGTGGTGTGCTCTTTGGAAGTTTAGTTCATCAAACTGTGACTCCATAAACCTCTCTCCTTCCAACTAGCTCAGGTGGTTCTGCAAAACAGAAAAGGGGTCACCGATACAAGGGCGTTCATTATTGTGTTTTCACAAGACTCAAATGCCTAAATAAACAACTCTGCAAAGCTGCACACTAACTGTGGGCAGGCACGAAGGGATCACACTGGAAGGAAGGTAGAAGAGAAAAGCATTGGTCTAAAGCCACCCCACGCCGGGCAACGGAGAGCACGCACACTGAAGGACAGAGGGTCACAACGCCTGTAAGAACAGGACAGGTTAAGAATGCAGCGACAGAGTCTGTCTTGCTGAAAACTGTGCATTGTAGGGCTGTTCTTTCTCCAAAGCACATGTGCTTTTAAAACTGGGTATACTAAAGTCCCAAATAAGCTGGTCAAACACAAATCAATTTGAAAGGAAACAAACAAACAAACAAACAAAAGGGTCAAATTTTAACTAAGTGTCAAGATGTCACCTCCGAGTATGGAATGCATTTATTTGGGATCTGAGATCACCATTCCTGTTCACTGTACTCTCAGCATGGGCCTACTGGGTGCCAGTCATCAGGTTCTATGCTCTGAAAGATCTATTAAACCCAAATGAAACTCTAAAGTGGAGTCTCCAAGCAGGACAAGGAAGAATGCAGAGACCAGGGGACAAACAAACAGACACTGTAGAAGCCGAAGGCCTGGGTGACTTTATGTTTTCTTGATCACTTGGAAATAACCACCAGAGGCCTTAGCCTGCCACCCACATGAATCTGGGGGAAGAGCCCACTCGCCCCCCTCCCACATCAAGGGAAAGGCACTGTGTTCTCCACACCTGAAACACTAGAATTCCTGTGTTGGCGACAGCCAGGTTGATCTTGGTGCCTTCCCTGTCCTTGGCAGGGTGCAACCGGATTCCGTACATCTCCAGCCGACGGGCCACCTCCAGGAGCTGGAAATCTGACTCTGCCGGGGTTTGTCCACTGACAAAGCAAGGAGGGAAGAGAAAGGCTAGGGGATTTGAGTTCCCCATGTCTATTAATTTCAGATTCAGCAGCTTCTCCTGAGAAATAAAAGGCACTTCACGGTGAGCAGCAGGGCTGCCTGATCAGATGGCACCCAGCCTCCACCTGCTGACCCCAAAGCCTCACGGTGAGGACAGAAGCCCCATTACCAGGGTAACACAAAACCCCACGATCCATCTCCAAGCCACCCAGCATTTTAGGATCTCAGTTTTCTCCAGGTCATGCAAAAGCAAAACACTACTGTGGTAAGCAAGTTTTTGGCCAGTTTAGGTAAGTTGAACTTGCAAGCAGAATGCAAGACCTCTCCTACCATCACCAAGTGCAAACGTCTGCCTCTGAGCCACAAAAGGAAAGGTGGTGAGTGTCCTTTGAAAAATGTTCTCCTGACCAAACCAGACCCAAAGTGGGAGATCACAAGAGTTCTGGAGTTTTCCCACATTTAACATTGTGCCTGGCTTGACACATACGTCCCCTGGCTCCGACGATTATCGGATGGTCCTCAAGTCTTGCACACTCCTCTACATTCTGGGGTCACTCTGTCTCAGAGCTAGGGTCTCAAACACTCACCTCTGCATTTTTTTTGAGAGTCCAAAATGGACAACACCTCAGTGAAACTCTGTACTCCTTCAGCCATTGTTCTATGTCACACAATAGGGGTGCGTGTGCGTGTGCGTGTGTGTGTGTGTGTGTGCGCGCGCGCGCGCGCGCGCACGTGCACACACAGGCACATCCATGTGCCAGGAGGCAGAAAGCAAGAACTGGAGGGCAACAGGAATCCATGCATGCAACTCACATGTGGCTATGGTGGAACTCCACGATTTTGTCTTCTAGTGCATCCTGTTGAGGTATGTACTTATTTTTTGCTAAGTGTTCTCTGTCCAATGCTTCATCAAAATCCCCAATCTCGGCTACAAAGAAACAGAAAAGAAAAATAGGCCACACAGGATAAACTGTTCAGAATGTGTTATTATCCTGGCTAGCAAACCCAAATCTGACAGGTAGCACAGGATGAGCACAGTTGGTAGGCACTGTGATGAGGCCTCAACCTCAGAGTGGGGATGGGAGTGTATTTCACAATCAGAGCAACGTGGAAAGTGACGTCTACCCCTTCTTGATGCTAGTAGTTGTGAAGAAAACTTCACAATTATCCATATTTTAGTCACACATCCTCTGGTTTCTTTTCTGTTTTACTGTTATCTCGACACATGGTAATCACACACACCAACAGGGTAAGTGTGGCATTTTGAAACAGATGTACAATGTGTAGTGGGATCATCAGGGTCACTGTTGAATCCATCAGCTTAGACATTCATCACTTCTTTTCTGAGAAACCTTCAAAATTCTATCTCATAGTGACTTTGAAGCATTTGGTTGCCAACCACATCTGTCCCGCCGTGCGACGGGACACTGGGGGTCATTCCTCTTTCTTCCCTTCTCAGGATACTTTCTTTACATCTGGGTGATTGTCGAATGACTCAGTGTAAACAGACTCAGGGGTTTCAGAACTTTTCAAAACCAGCTGTTGAAACTCTTACATATAATAACCCAAATCTGTTGTCATAGAAGAGATACTAGAGGGAGGAAAAGTAAACAACTCAATGTGGCTTTTTTCATTGTTATTTTATCTTAAGAGTTTACTTTTTTTTTTTTGGTTTTTCGAGACAGGGTTTCTCTGTGTAGCTTTGCGCCTTTCCTGGAACTCACTTGGTAGCCCAGGCTGGCCTTGAACTCACAGAGATCCGCCTGGCTTTGCCTCCCGAGTGCTGGGATTAAAGGCGTGCACCACCACTGCCCGGCTACCAGTTTCTTACGTTGTCAGAAATAACAGGTCAGACTGCAATTGTCTGATTTTTTCATCCACAGGCAACACAATGGGTTTTCTTGTGCAACCTCAACATGTGTCTAGAAATTGCTGTACCATGGACACATCTGGCCCCGAGCCTTAAACAACTGTGCCTTGGGCACCAGTGAGCGAATGTCTGTCAGACTCCTGGACACATGCCTTTCCTGTGCACCCTATTACCTGTGTAACAAGCTACTAGAATGTAGCGTATTGACCAGGGCTCTGTGCCTGGGGAAAGCAACTCACCCAGCCACACTTGTATGAACCCCTTACTTACTGGCTAACACTGCCATATCTGTTGACTGTGTTCCCTAACTACCTTTTCTGGATTGAATCCCCATTCCATCACAGAAGACGGTGTACAAAGCTGAAGGGTGCCTTGGCCTGCAGACATTGTTATCAGGGGCCTGAATGGAAGCTTTGATCTCTTGCCACAGTTTCTTCTATCTGGTCTTGAGAAAGCACAGTTGATTCCTACTATTCAAGATAGACATAGGGGCTGGACAGATGACTCAGTGGTTAAGAGCACTTAATGCTCTTAACCTGGACCTGGGTTCAGTTCCCAACACCCACGTGGCAGCTGACAACCACCTGTAAGTCCAGGGGACCCTATGAAGTCTTGGTGCCTCTGTGGATACCTGGCATGCATACGGTATACACACATGGAGGCAAACACTCATAAAATAAAGGTAAACAGAGGCAGAGAGATGGCTCGGTGGTTAAGAGCACCTGCTGCTCTTTCAGAGGTTCTGAGTTCAGATCCCACATCAGAAGGCTCACAACCACCTGTAATTATAGCGGATTTTATGCTCTCTTTGGCCTCTATGGGCACCCACACACGTGACATATACATAAATACATATACATTCAAAAACCAAATCTTTAGAAATGATAATCACAAAGTCTCTGTGAACATGGAATTAGCAAGCAGTGCCTGTTGCTCTGAAGGGAAATTTGGGGTCAGATTCCTGAAAAACTTGAGACATTTGCATGACCAGCTTTGGTTTTTCTGTGTGGCTCTATCTAAGGATGTGCTGTTTAGTACACACTCCTGATTCGTCCACACAGAACTCACGCCCAGATGAAGCTCGTTCAGCACACGTATTTTCTCTACAACATATATCTATGTTGTACGCTTGGGGACAAGGGCAGCACTTCAGCGTCACGTGAGGGGCCGATTTAGACAGTGAAGTCACCAAAGACAGCATCGGAATTTGAAAAGTGTGGCGGGCACTAAACAGTCCACAGAAAGGGTCCTTTTGAACAACATGACAGCAGAAAGTGAAACAGAACTTCCTCCTGCCTCAGTGGAACATGTGCACGAGGCGGATCAGATCTTCACTGTCCCGAGTGTGTGCACAGGATGCTGAGGGCACCCAAGTACTGGTCGGGGATGAATTTCAGCAACTGGGCAAGTCTGAAATGAGGCCATCAGAGCAGCGAGGACTAAACTCTAAATGAGCGGGGACTTAAGTTTGGGCTTCTCAACTAGAAACAAACTCTTTTCCACCCTGATGATGTGGTCAGTTAAGGGTTCAGGTTTGCCTCTGGCAGCAGGGTTAACATGCACCCCGGTCTCTTCCAGATCACTTGGTTGTGGCCCTCCTCAAAGGCAATGGCTGCCCGCGTGCAGAATAAACTTGCTTCCTGAGCGTTCCCCTCTGTGAATTACCTGGGGCAGAAGGGAAAAACCGCAGCAGTTTTGTGTCCTAACACTAATGACGAATATTCAGTGATGAATACTAAATCCAAGAACAGCACAAAGTGGATTTGGTACACCTGTCCAGTGTTCATCCAAGCTTCTCCTTTGAGACAACTGAGATAACACTGTGTATCAGTCCTTAAAAAAAAATCTAGTCTCACCAGAACACAGAGGTTCTGTTTGTAATGTTTTAGGCTGTGCCATTAAATGGAGTTAGTGTCTCTGTTCTACCAGGGGCATCCACGGTAACAGCAAAAATGACACAGATATTCTTAACCGTGTTTCTGTGCGCGAGTGACTTCTCCTCAATCAGACCACGGTGTGATTCCAACAGGATTCTCGAAGGAACCCGAAAGAACTTACATTGTACGATGTGTGAGATCAAGAGGGCAGCGCTGGTGTCGTTACATGTCAACTTGCCTTGAGCCAAGTCCTGCTTCACCTGCAGAGCAAACAGGTACCTGGAAAGGTCAACAGAGATGGGGGTCATAAAAAGCAGCTGGAGGGTCAGCATCCAGAGGCAGCTTCCTCCTGGCGATCTGAACACACAGTGAGAAACTAAAGAAAGGTACATAAAACCAAGTAAAGAGAAAGCCCATAGAAACTGAAGAGCAGCAAAGGGAACAGCTGAGCTTAGAACTGCTAGTTTTTCATGGAGGCAAGCCCTCATAAACACGCTGGATCAGAAGGGCCTGGAAGGGGCCTCCCAAGCCAAATCTGTGACAACTGGACCACAACAAGAATGATTAACATAAACTGAAACATACTGAATTACGTTTATGAATAAATTACGAATTAATGAAAATTCATGAGTCCACAGTGATTGGGGCTTGGTGAAGAACAAAAAAATTTAATGTATCACATTCCACGATCTACTCATAGAACTCCCTAGCCAAAAGCAGGTCAGTGATTGGTGCATTGGTGGCATGACGGTATGGGGGTTGATCTGAAGCCTGCTTCACAGGAGGGAACTCCTACCCAGTACTGCAAACTGGTCAAAAGCTTACGGCCTGAGGAACCGTGGGTCCTAGGAGGGGAGCTACTACTGTTGCCTCACTAAATGGATGTGTCATAAAAATGTTTTCTAAATATTTATGTTTATACACATAGTTCCTCTCAGCCTTGGCCAGAGAAGCCTCTTCCTTCAGCGGGCAGCAATGCAGAGATTCACAGCTGGTCAAAATGATGAAAATGAGTGGCCATTGAGAGCTCACCCTAAACAGGACATGTACATCATCCCCACGCCGGGACTCAGGCAACGCTCAGAAGAGGGGTCAAAAGAGCTGGAGGAGGAGGAGGAGGAGGAGAAGGAGGAGGAGGAGGGCTGTGAAGTGCTGAGATTTGGACAAGGCATGGCTTTTGCATTAATGAACTACCCACTCACCGCTGCCTGACCATTGCTACCTATGCAAGGTCAAGCTGGAAAATCCAGTCAGCATCTCAGCAGGCAGCACTGATGGGATTCAGTGACTTACAAAAAAAAAAAAAAGAAAAAAGAAAAAGTCAAGCCCCAACAACAACCCCCAAGAGGACATGAGGTGGGAAGGGTATGTGAGAGGGCACTGGGGGAGTACACAGGAGGAGCTGGGGTAGATATGATCAAGACACATTGTGTCCGTGTATGAGACTGTCAAAGAATAAATAAAAGATACTCTAAAAATAACAACATACACAAATAAACAGTGGCTGAAGGCAAAGAACCATGCATGTGGTCACACTTGTATAGTTTAGGACGGACAAAGGACC
>CABHPH010135159.1:14198-28009 GCA_902168325.1 Peromyscus nudipes
ACCATGCATGTGGTCACACTTGTATAGTTTAGGACGGACAAAGGACCCAAGCAGACAGCAGAGTTTGACTTGACAAGACCAGAGAGCTAATAAGAGGCCAGAAATCCTCTCAACAACCTCTAAAGAAATCCTTGCTGGCAAGAATTGTCAACTGGTATAAAAATTATTTAGGAAGCTGCATGTTCTGAAAGAGTCTGAAGAGACATTATTTATTTTCCAATGGAAAGATCAGAATGTCACCTCCTCATTCTAATGAATAATCTTAGCATTGTTATGAAGCTTATAACATATCACTGGGAAGAGATTCTGGTAAAAAATGTTTGATTGTGCCCACAGAGCCTTTAGAACAAATTTCCAGTTCTTAAGACTATACGAGTTTGGAAGAAGAAGCAAAACACACCAAGAGGAAGCAACATGACAGATCCAGGAGGCATGGAATTTTGTGGTGGGAAACCAGCATCACGAGGAAAGCTGAAGACCTGTGCTGGACTGAGAGAGGCCCAGGGCGAGTGGCCACCAGCAGAACCAGTGACCAAGTCTGAGCCCTACTTCCTTTTTTTTTTCTTTTCCCCTGAGACAGCGCCTCACTATGGCCTCAGATGGCTTGGAATTCACCATGTAGACAAGGCTGGCCTTGAACTCACAGATATCTGCCTGCCTCTGCCTCCCAAGTGCTGAGATTAAAGGTTTGTACCACTACCCAGTGAGTCTTATTTAGAAAACACAGACATAAAGAACAGTCAGGGGGAAGTTGGGAAATTTGAGTTCGGTAAAGGTAATATATAACATGAAAAGTACATGTATACATATAAAAAATCAGAAAGGATATCATGCTAATATGATATACAAGAGGGATGAGCTATTCCTATGTTCTTAGTCTTGATTAAATGTTCTAGCTTTCTATAATGTACAGTTCTTACTTTGGAAAAAAAGATTGCTTTATTGTGGTTTTATGGTGCTGGAGTGGAACCTCAGGTCTCACCGATGCTAGTGTGGTGGTTTGGACGAGAATGGCCCCCAGAGGCTCGGACGTTTGAATGCTTGGTTACCAGTTCATGGTGCTGCTGGGGAGGTTTGGGAGGTGTGGCCTCGGGGAAGAAGTATGTCACTGGGGGTGGGTTTTGAGAGCGTAAAGACTACTGACATTTCAGGTTCCCCATTTTGGCTTGTGCTTCAAGATGTGAGCTCTCGGCTTGCTGCTCAGCCACCACCTGCCACCTGCAGCCTCTCCTCGGCCATCACGGCCTCTAACTGTCTGGAACCATAAACTCTTTGCTCTAAGTTGCCTCAGCCATGGTGCTTTATCACAGCAATGGAAAAGCGACCCACACACAAGGCTGGTGCTCTGCTACTGAACCACACGCGAATTAATTCTCAGAAAAGAAAAAGGCCATCAACAGCATCAACTACCTAGATTTCCATAGAAACTGATGGTATACAGCAGTGAGTCTAGATGGTATACCAATGGTATACCAGGCTCACCATGGACGATGGATTGTTCCAAACCCACAGTCATGTGGACAACTCCGGTTAAACTCAGGGTGTGTGGGTGGGGGGGGTCTCTATTGCTCCCTCATTCACACACACAACAAACAGGGATGCCCCAAATGATACAAATATGGAAAAGGGACTTGGGGTGCTGGACTGACAAGGGTAGGAGGGATGTAAGAGGGGGGTGAGAACAGTCAGAATTCATATTATACACAAGTATGAAACTGTCAAAGAACAAATTTATCAGATAAGATAATTCACGGGGAGGAAGTAACAATTCAACAAAAAATAACAACCGATCTTCTTTAAATTGCTTAAGACATTTCATTATTAACAACTAAAAATGCAAAAAATAGAATAAAAAAAAATCCAAAAAAAGATGGTAACTGCATGGGCAGAAAATGAAACCATAGCTCTGGAGACCCAGCAGCTGACAACTGGGGTCTTCACAAGCGTCCTTCTTTCCTTCAGGCGTGTCCTGTCTGTGTGTGCTCCACCACCTGCCTCTCACTAGAAAATCAAAGGGAAGAAAAGTGGGGAACATAAAATGCCTGTTCCTGAGCACAGGGGCTCCTGGGGGAAGGGTTGGCCTCATCTTTCTGGATCAGGCAGTGGTGACTGCTCACTGAACCCAACACTTTCCAGAGCTGCGGGCATTAATGCTGACCCATATTGTAGTTCACTTTCCAACAATGTTTTCAAAGCATTGCACTTTGAATAATTTATCAACTCAAACACAAGGTCCTGTGTGTCTACAGAGAAGCATTTTGGGACATATTTCTGGCCAGAGTCTAACAGGTTTTGTTGGTATTGGGTGACAATCCCAATAGGGCTGCGTGACAACAGAGGTCCTTGGAAGTGTATACATGTACGTGGTGGGCACACATTTTTCTGAAGGCTGTAAGAACTTGTCACCTTCTAGCTATGCTTAGTCTCTGTTGCCAGGCTGGGGTAACAAGAGAAACAGCTTCCTCGGACTGACACCATGGCCTTTCCTAAGCACACAAGCTGTAAACAGAACGCACTGGCTGTTCTTGCTGTCAGAGCCTTAGCAACACCTCTGGGGCTATAAATGGAAGCAATTCCAATCAAGCCCGTGGGAGCCAGGGCTGACTCTTACTCAGGAAGAACTAAATTCAGCTAAATGGTGATAACAATAACACAAAATGCTTCCAATGGAATGGGCTGTGTCTCGGATAGTGAGACAGGAATGACCGGAGGGCCTTTTGCTTTTGGAGTCTACATGCCCACATCACACATACAAGTCGCCTGCTTCAAACCCTGATTGCAATGCATTGATGGTTTATTTCATTTGGAAAGTCTTAACAGTCTTCCTATTCTAAGTAAAATTAATTTAGTCTTCCTGTCAGCCAATGGGAACTTATGCAGGCAGTCTGCGAAAGAATTCTGGCAGAATCTTTTGGCTGAGAAGAGGAACTGGTCTTACTGAAGATAGACGGACACACAGAGAGAAGGGCAAAGCAAAGCTGGGGGTGGAGAGATGGCTCAGTGGTTAGGAGTGCTTGCTGCTCCAGCAGAGGCCTTGGGTCCAGCTGCCAGCAGCCACAGAGCAGCTCACAACCATCGCAAGTTCCAGTTTCAGAGGATTTGATGTCTGCCCCCGGCCTCCGAGGGCACTGGGCACACATGTGGAAAGACGTTCATACAGGCAAATGCTCATACAAGTGAACTATCTTTAAATGACAGAAAAAAGAAAAGCCAGGAATTCTTATTCAAAGAGCCTCTGGCTACTGTTTTCAACATGTACCCCCAAATCAGGTCTTTTCTCTTCTAGAAGCCTGGGTGCTAGTGTCCACACAACTGACTCTGCAGTTCAATAAACAGAAAGGAACCCAGCTTCCTGTTGAGAGCAACATGCAACTTAATCTTCTATCTCTAAAAATGCTATTCTTGGAGGCCCCACATCCTAACTGCAAAGCTAGACTGACTTACATCCTACTAACAGCAGAAGCTTTGCTATATCCTGGGCTCCTGGCCACATGCCCCTCCCCCAAAGCTCTAACACCCTTCCTCACCATCCAACACAGGCAAGTGTCTGAAGTCTCAATAGTTGCCATCACGGTATTTCTCCTTATGCGGGAATTTGAGGGTGTGGGAGTCTCAACACAGTGGATTCCCAAGATGTCAAACTGTGTTGACAGTGATGGAGATTTATAGAAATCTCAGATCAATTTTGTTCAGTATCAAGCCAAAAGAATGGGATTTCTGGAAAACATCCTTAAAATATTGGTTCATGTTGGGAACCAAAAACAAAAGCAGAAAACAAAACCTGTGACATCCATCCAGCAGAGATCATGTAGCTTAAAGGGTTTATAAGTCTTGACAGAGAAGTTGGCAAAACAAACAAACAGAAAACCAAACCCCCCAAAAAAAACCCAAAACAAAAACCAACAAAGAAAAACCCAAAACAACAAGAAAAAACAAACAAAATCCCAACACAAAAGGCATACTTGGCCTAATGGTAACAAGATGTATGGACTTTTAGAATAAAGATCAGAACATAACATCCAAAAACCTGAAACTCTAAAGACGATGATACATTAAAATCAAAAAGAGGCAAAATGACGGTAATGTAAGAATTTCTGATGGGAAAGAGAGATTCCTGCCTCTGATTTTCAAAGCAGGAAAGGGGCCTAGTGACTGATAGACGGGCAAAGCCCGCTGCCAGCCGACTCCAGCTGGGGCTGGCTTTATTTCAGCCTGTGTTCCTGCTCTAGAAACTGGGAGATGGGAAGCCTGGTGAAGACACCGCACGAGGCTCTGCAGTTGGCTCTGGGCATCTTGTGACTTAGTTTTCAGCTCTGGCTGGTGCTCCTCAACCAAAGTCTATCCACCATAGTTGCCAGGTGGCTGGTGGCTTCGGCTTGCTCAGGGTGCTTTCAACTCCTTCACTCGTTTGCGGATGTTGGAGTAGATGGGGGTAACTCATTCATAAAACCTGAGTTAGTGGGAAAGCCTTTGTTCATACCTCTCTGTGGAAATCTAAGACACGTATGTGGTGTTCTTCTTGAAACAGCCATGTGATGGGTCACAGGCGCTTCAAATGTCGTCTGTCCAGAGCCAGCCCTGACTTCCTGCCTCTCCGGATGTGCCAGTGCCCTTTAACCCTTGCTCTCCTGTTTTAGTAACCGCCAATACAGCCCACTTAGTTGCTCAAAAATCTAAGTGCCCGTCTGCTCATCCACCTCTAACTCATCACCGTGCCAGGGTCCAGCAGCTCCACACATTCCAAACACGACCACTTCTCTGCTCCTAACACACCACCGTGCCGGGGTCCAGCAGCTCCACACATTCCAAACACGACCACTTCTTGTTACGTTCACTGCTTCCACCCTCTCTTTGATCAAAGCCATCACACAGATGGACATGGTAACTGCTTGCTCACTGGATCCCATGTGACTTTCAGCCCACACTCCAGCATCCCCAGGGCAGCTTGTTTTTCAATACTACCTATCACTGGGATGCACTCTCACCTCCATGTTTACACCCCATATCCCTGCCTCTTTGGCCATCAAGTATTTGAATGTACAGTGTTTGTTCCTGCCATGGGCACTGAGCTTTTTCTTCTCTCTGTGAAGTTCCTACTCAGAACACAATTCATATTCTCACAGCACATCCTCGAGATGAACCCAGACCTAGCAACCTAATGTCACAGACTGGCTGTTTCCTATCACATCATTCTACTTCGACGACCTCAAGAGCATTTGTTGATGTGGGATATTTTGTTGTGTGTGTGATCACTTTCCATTTTCAGGAGACGCAAGACTTAACTTTTCATCATTACGTTTCCAGAACATAGAACAAGGCTTTGAATACAGAGCACACGCAATAAATACTCGTAAGTAAATCACGTCTCTACCTCTTTGATAAATGAATGTCAATCACTCCAGACCCTGTGCTCTGTACTCTGAGTGATGAGGAAGGCGTGGTGGCCTTGGTTCTAATAAGTCATAGCTTGAAAGGCACATGTGGTGAGAACTTGGCCGGTCAGACTGGTACAGCAGGGGAGGGCCAGTGTGGAAGGGGGGCCTTATGCTGCTGTCAGCGCTGCTCTAAGGGAAGGCTGCCTGCTCCGTCCCACACGGTAAAACGAGCAGGAGCAGGGACAGAGAAGACGGAGATGATGGTGACGATGAGGATGATGACGACCCTGAGATGGCCGTGAGGATGGTGATGAGGATGATGATGACCCTGAACATTTATAATGACCCTCCTGGATTCTAGTCACTGTGTGTGTAATAATGTAAAATTCTGAAAATAACTCTGGATGAGGAAGTTTACTGTCTGGTTACTGGGGATTCAGTCAATAGTGGCAGAGAATAAAGTAACTTCACAGCCACAGCTGGCATGTAGCCACATCACACCTGACCCAACACTTTCCACTTGGCCACATTTTCAAAGAAAATGACAAGACTTTGTCAAATTCACCTACCCATAGCAGCAAAGAAGATGCATCTCTAATTTTTTAAATCCCCTCCACACCCCTTGTGTGTGTGTGTGTGTGTGTGTGCGCGCGTGCGCGCGCGCGCCACATGTGTGAAGCTACTCAGAGAAGCCAGAAGAGGGCATCAGATCTCCTGGAGCTGGAGTCACAGGTGTTTGTGAGCTGCCCAGTGTGTGTGCTGGGAACTGAATTCAGATCCTCTGAAGCACTCTTAACAGAATTCAGACTGGTTTCACACAAGAAACCCCTAAAAATGACTGGGTGGGGGGGGTATGACAGATGATGAAGCCACCTCACTTCATAATCAGCCATAAAGAAACCAGGCTGCAGGGAAAGCATGGTCTTCTCCTTCATTCTGTAGGCATAGATGGAAAAGAGAAAGGCTAAACCGCTAAGCATGGAAGAGATGTGGTCCAATAAACATTACAGAAATGTTTAGTTGATTAGAAATTAGTGTTCGCTTTCCCACTATACACTATAGTGGAAAATGTCCAGATGACAGCTACTAACCTTGTGAGTTCTTCTTGGAGTTGCGTGTGGTCAGGTGGGAAGAATTTCACCACGAACTTAACAACAACATGCTTTGGCCCTGAAAAGAACAACAAAAACCATTAAGGTGTGACTGATCAGTGTTTCCCAAGTCACCAAAGAAAGAGACTTTCCGAGGCTCATCATGGTTGCTCCACGGTTCCCAGAGTCTGGCCACCACCACCCAGCCATCCAGAACGGCCACAGCTGCTAACGCACACATCTTCAGACAGGAAATCAGTGTTCTAAGAAAGGACTGACAAGAATTCTGCACACATTCAAGGGTTCCACCATTTCCTCTGGAGCTAAGTTACACTTGGGATTTTACACTAATCAGCTGTGCTTCACCAGATGTTTATGGTTTGTTGTTTGTTTTAAGCAGGAACTTACTATGTAGCTCCCGCAAGCTTCAAACTCATGGAGATCTGCCTGCCTCTGACTCTTGATGACTGGGGTCAAAAGCAAATGCCACCACACCTTGCAGGCCAGCTCCCTTTCTCCATGGGTAGCCTCGAAGCATCTGATACAGTTTAGGGTATGCAGCTGTCTACAAAGCATGGCTGCTACCACTCTATCAAATGCGTTTCTAGCTCCTGAGCCCTGATGAGGAAATACAAAAGTGCTAGGGCTCTGCCTATGACAACGGTCAAGGGCCTTTACTGTCTCATGCATATTTCCAAGGAGCTGGGACAGAGTCAGGAAGTACCTGGGGCCTGGAGGGAGAATATGGTAGAGAACTTCAGAATTAAGGCAGAAAGCCAAACAAATTATAACGTAGTGATTTGCAATGTAAGCGAGACTCTGATATAACAGTCTCAGAGGGGTTGCCCTCCAGAACCACAGCAACACCAGGTAAGTGCTATCAATAACATGATGGAAGTGAGGGGCATGATGGGAGTGAGGGGCATGATGGGAGCCACGGGCATGATGGAAGTGAGGGGCACGATGGGAGCCAGGGGCATGATGGAAGTGAGGGGCATGATGGGAGCCAGGGGCATGACGGAAGTGAGGGGCATGATGGGAGCCATGGGCATGACGGAAGTGAGGGGCATGATGGGAGCCATGGGCATGATGGAAGTGAGGGGCATGATGGGAGTGAGGGGCATGATGGGAGTGAGGGGCAGGCTGGGGGATAAAACCTGGGGCCTCGGTGCATGCAAAGCAAGTTCTAGACAGCTGAGGTACTATCCTAGCTCCATGGAATCCAAATTTTACCAGCAGTGCTTATTACAAAACTAGAAAGTGCCCTTCTTTGTTTTGCAATAAACACACACACACACACACACACACACACACACACACACACACACACACGATTTCAGGACACAATTTTGTGGTCACATGTCAAGTCTAGAAAGAAATAGAAATGGCAGTATACTCTCAAGTGAAGATGTTGGCCATGCACAAAAAGTTATGAAGAAAGGGCAAGGTATGGAGACTGAAGAGATGGTTCAGTGGTTAAGGGCATGGCTGCTCTTTCAGAGGACTTGGGTTCCATTCCTAGCACCCACAGCTAACCATTCCCCGGGGATCTGGGACCCTCTTCTGGCCTCCTTGGGCATTGCATGCAGATAGTGCATAGACACATACAAAACACTTTACACATACTTTTGTTTTTCTTTTGAAAGTCAAAACACAGAAATGCTGTCGCTAAGGATCTTGAGATACTCCCAACTTAACTCTAAAATGAGGGGAAAAGCTGTGAGCGTGTAAGGCCAGCCTGGTGTACAGGGAGAGGGGGCATTGCATGAGGGGAGAGAAAATGTGCACCCTTTCACATCAGTCAGTCCTTGAGCACAGAACAACCATGTGGGATGAGATCGGGTCCAAAGGAACCCAAGGCCAGGAAAATCTCTGTTGTCAACACCAAGCGATGGCTTTGTCACACAGAGCCAGTCAGAGCACACAGAGGAGACACACAGCTAACACCCCTGATCCAGTTATGACCTCACAACCATGATGCTGTGCCACCACAAGGGGGCCCCTCATGAATCACTACAAAGACACGTGACAATCTTCTGGATTCGTGGAGAGAAGCATGAACATTCTAGGTCCTGTGCTCCCTGCACTGGTCAATCATGGGGGGCTGTTCTCAGCAGTGTGTCCCCCCAACTCCCCTTACTATGTCTCAGAAACAGTAAGGGAATAGGCCTCTCACTATTTAGTGTGAGCCATTGCTTGATTTAAATGACTGGAGATGCGCATCAATTTCAATGGCAGGAGGCCCCACAGACAATGCTTGCATCTCTTTACATCCACAGCTAGGGGTGGCCCGGAGGTGTTTCTTAATCAGAGATCGTGAGCTAGGGCATGGGGCCAGTGTAATGGAAGCCTGCAGCTCTGGTCTCATCCACTTGATCCAGGCCACTTGGAATGACTTTAAGAACACAGCTTATCTCAAAGCAGTAAGAATGATAAGTTGGTGCTGGGGGCTAAGAGGAGGAGAAGAGTGAAAAACAAGCTTCCTTTTTCCTATTGTTTCCAGGGCCCTCTTAATCTCTTCAAATATGCAGGCTGGACTCACATTAGAGCTCTGCTTGCCGATCAGATACACACACACACACACACACACACACACACACACACACACCACACAATTAAGCACTTTCTCCTCAAACAAAACTAGCATTCTGATTTCATAGGCTTTGAAGAGGGAGACTAGAAAACCTCAAGTCTATTTTATGAATAGCAGGCTCCACCCTTCCCCTGAGAACGCGACAGTAAAACAGCAAACGGCACAGATGAGACAAGCTCAGTGATTCTGAGGCTTAATGGCAAGCATTAGTCATTAATCAAGATGGTATCTGACTTTCCAAGCACAGTTTTTATTACCAAAGTATTCTGTATGAAAACGGCAGACGTCACATGTTTTAATGGTCTGTGGGTTCGTGGGTGGTGACAAGTGTCACAAGAAGAAAAGAATCTGTGTCTCTAGTGTTTCATGTCAGAGAGAGACAGACACCTCCTCATTGGAGTCAAAGGAAGGAGCTACTTACTTCGAATTTGTTTTGCAATGGGTTTCAGGAGGTCCAGCCACACCTAAGGAGGGAAGAAGAGCAAATGGAGAAGCAACTTCAGTGCAAAGTGCAGATTCTGAGACCATTTTAAGCGACTGAAATGAAATACTTTTAGAATCTCTGTGAGCATTTTTTTTTCTCTAGAATATTTTATACCGCTGTCTCCTTTAAAATTGTTGTTTATTTTTATTATTTTCTGTGTATGGGTATTTTGCCTGCACATATGTCTGTGCAAAACATAAGTGCATTGCTCCTTGACGTCAGAAGAGGATGTTGGATCCCCTAGACCTGGGATTATACATGGTTGTGAGCCATCATGTGTGTGCTCAATGCTGAACCCAGGTCCTCTGGAAGAGGACCACTGCTCCAGCCTCCGCTAGTTCCTTTTATATAATCTGCAGATTCTATGTCTGAACTTTACAATTAAAACCTTTTTAAGGGGCTGTGGCTCAGCTGTTAAGAGCACTGGTTAAGAGCACTGGCTGCTCTTCTAAAGGACCTGGGTTCAAGCAACACCCACATGGTTACTCACAACCGCCAGTAACTCCAGTTCCAGGGGACCTGATACCGCTTCTGGCCTCTATGTGTATTACATGGATGTGGTACACTTACATACATGTAGGCAAAACACTTATATACATAGAACACATATGTATAAACACCCTTCCTTTTTTTTTTTTTTTTTTGGTTTGGTTTTTTTGAGACAGGGTTTCTCCGTGTAGTTTTGGTGCCTGTCCTGGATCTCACTCTGTAGACCAGGCTGGCCTCGAACTCACAGAGATCCGCCTGCCTCTGCCTCCTGAGTGCTGGGATTAAAGGCATGTGCCACCGCCACCCGGCTAAACACCCTTTCTT
Organism: Peromyscus nudipes; assembly: GCA_902168325.1. Taxonomy (NCBI): domain Eukaryota; kingdom Metazoa; phylum Chordata; class Mammalia; order Rodentia; family Cricetidae; genus Peromyscus; species Peromyscus nudipes. The sequence continues at coordinate 24,555 of CABHPH010135159.1, forward strand.
AAGTTCAGATGAACAGCTAACAGGGGTGGACAGTGCCTTCAACAGTAGAGTGCTTGCTTAGTAGACACGAGGCTCAGAGCAATGCAAAAAAAATTAAAGAACTAAAAACTAAGAAAATTTTGGGGCTGCTGAGAAGGCTTAGCAGCTAAGGGCTCCAGAGGACCCAAGTGCAGTTCCCAGCACCCATGCCAGGCAGCCCCCAGGGAATCTGATGTTTGGAGCCTCTGTGGGCACCTGCACTCATGTGCACATACCCACATGTAGACACACAGCTGCACAAATGAAAAAAAATAATGAAAATGAACATTTAAAAAACTAAGACATTTCTACTCTTATTTGTGCTTTTATCTTATTTACCTATTTAGAAAACATTAACAAATGAGTGATTAATGAATGATCACATGGTTACTTGTAGCTGGAGAGTTTCTCTTCAGCTCCCGCCAAGCCCGTTAGTTAAGTTTTCTAGGTACACATAGATATATTTCAGATAGATAGGCAATCTTCAAATACTTCAAAGACCTACAGAATATGGCATTTAAAATGTTTTAAAAATTTAGACTTTCTGGACAGTGAGACATGTCTGCTCCTGGCAGCACCAATTTACTTCAGAGAGGAAGATGGGCACCGAAGACACTCCATATGGAGTTTATCTTCTTCTTGACAAAAATAGCCATTTGGGCAAGAAATTGTTCTTGCCTGGACTGCTTGAAAAAATGTATTGACTGGACATGCAGGACCCATAGGAAGGTGACCACTGAACTTTGCTTGGCAAAATGGTCCTTCAGGTTCCTGCTTTGCAGAGGAAACTGCCAGACATTCTACAGGACACAGAGATAAATGACTGAGAGACTCTAGGCCTGTGGGCTGAAGACAGATGCTCCAACTTTACAGAGGAATTTTGGATGACTGTCCAGGCCGCCAGCTGTCTCTGTCTACTCTTGCAAGACTCCTGAAAGTTGCTTGTGTCCTTCTCCCATTTCTCAGGTATTATATCCTTCTGAGGTCTTTGATGTAGTTGAAGACTAGAGAGTTATAATTTCCTTAGTCATAATAAAAGATGAGTTAGACATGAAATCTTAGACTCACAAATATAGGATAGATATAATATCTTCTTTAATTTTGCCAAATACAAATAGACTAGATATTATAAATAGACTAGATATTATAACTGTAATTCTTGCGTGATAACTGTTTTGTTATATATAATTGTACTATGTGAAAGTTAAAACCTTCCTTTTTGAAAAAAAAGAAAAGGGGAAGTGCTGTGGATATTGTTCTGTATAAATAAAATGCTGATTGGCCAGTAGCCAGGCAGGAAGTATAGGCGGGACAAGCGGAGAAGAGAATTCTGGGAACAGGAAGGCTGAGTCAAGAGACACTGCCAGCTGCTGCCATGAGTACCAACATGTAAGATACTGGTAAGCCATGAGCCATGTGGCAAGGTATAGATTTATAGAAATGGGTTAATTTAAGACAGAAGAACTAGATAACAAGAAGCCTGCCACAGCCATACAGTTTGTAAACAATATAAGTCTCTGTGTGTTTACTTGGTTGGGTGTGAGTGGCTGCGGGACTGGCAGGTGAGAGAGATTTGTCCTGACCGTGGGCCAGGCAGGACTGGAGAAAACTTCAGCTACAGTTACTAGCTGAGTGAAATATGCATGCTTCTTTGAGAAACGAAATCCATACACAGAATAGAACTCCTTGAGGGACAAGAGAGGGGTAAGTAGTTACAGACTACCATACATCACATCACATGGTACCTGAAGTTATCTACCTCTCAAAGCAAGTCAATGGATTCCTGTTATCCAGGAGAGAAACCTGAGCCACACATGGTACATAATTTGTCCCAGGTGCCCCAACCAGAACTCAAAGAGGCAGACTGAACTGGGTTCACCCACCCCCACATTCCAGCTCTTTCTCACCTGCACGCTCCTTGCATGGAGTTCAAATCAGAGAAAAAAAAACAGCTGGCCTCATTAATAAAACATAAGTTAAGCACACAATCCCATTTGATGTATTCTTTTTGAAAAACTCTCCTTGAACTGCCGGTCAGTTGAGAGGGAATCTCTCTAGGACAGAAGCAAGGGTAAAACGCCCATGGTGAAAGGGAAGGTTAGACAAAAGAGAAGTTGCCTGTAGAAATGACGTCCAGACTGACAGGTATTTGCAAAGAGAAGATCTCAAAGGCAAAGAAGGAAATGCTGACACCGGGGAATGATTTGAGCTGGAAATGCAAATCAAAACAAGGCCATCTCCAACAACGAGATACACTACGTGTGTGTGTGTGTGTGTGTGCGCGCGCGCGCGCGTGTGCGTGTGTGTGTGTGGTCACCAAGGATGGCCAGGGCACAGGGAGGCATCACCTTATTCTTACTGCCAGGTAGATGTATGGGTACAGCTCTACTGGAGCTGTTCCAGAAGGTATTCTGAAGGTGTCCCTTTGAATCTCCCGCCATCGAGTCATCCATGTCTGTAAATCACACATTTATGCACATAAAAATGTGTATCTAAAGAGTGCCAATTTTAACATTTTTATGACTGAATTTTTTTTTCAATAGCCTAAATAAAACAAGTAAATGGAATGTACATCTACATGATGTATTACCAGGTAGGCATTAAGAATTATGGTCTTGATAGTTTATGTTTGTTTGAAACAGTCGCCCTCTGTAGGTCTGGCCAGCATTCACTATGCAGCCTCGGGTGGGCACGTGAACAGAACAAGGCTGTTATCACAGAAGTGAGGTCGTTATAAAGGAGGAAGTTTGGTTCCTATTGTATCAGGCAGGCAGGCAGGCTCCTTATCTAAAAACCAACGGAATTTATTGGTAAGCTGGATATGATAGCTAAAGGAAGAGACAAGACACCAAGGTTTCTGCTATAGGCCTCTGGCTAGTTGCTGATGTCATTCCTAGACAGGAAGTCCTAGGAAAGGGCCAGGGATGCAAGGACCTAGGAATGCTCCTAGATCATCCAAGAAGCGGTGGGAAACGGGAGGATGTGTATGTCTGGAGCTCAGGAGGCTGACAACTAATTTCTCATTTGGAATTTGTTCTGTTGACTCCACACCTGTGGAACCCTGAGAGTAGGCACCGATGAACACCTCTGATACCTGTCTTAAGCCATCTGAGCTGCTGTAACAAAATGCCACAGGCTGGATGGCTTATAAACAACAGAAACTGATACCTCATAATTCTAGAGACTGGGAAGTCCCAGAGGAGGCCCGAGTCCTGGTTCACGGTATCTTTTAGCTGTACGCTCACACAGAAGAGGGGGTGAAACAGCCCAGTGCCCTTGGTCCCCCCTCAGGCGCCATCTCTTTCTGAGATAGGATATTACTATGCAACTCTGTCTCACCTGGGACTCGATATGCAGACCAGACTGGTCTTGAACTCAGAGGTCTGCCCAGTCTCTCCCTCCTGAGTGCTAGGATTAAAGGCATGCGCCACCACACC
>CABHPH010135159.1:28109-38318 GCA_902168325.1 Peromyscus nudipes
ATGTGACCAAATCACCTCTCAGAAGCCCGGCCTCCTTACACTATGGATTTGTGGCACATGAACTCTGTGAACCAGGGAATGGCAGTGTTTCCAGAAGGACAGGTATGACAGCTGTCAAACCAGAGGCATTTGCCAGCACACCTGGGAGTCTCTCAGTTCAGCGGTGGCCTGGAAGCCCAGTGGGCAGGGAAGGGATGTGAGCTTTCCCGAGTGTCTCTGCTGGGAGGATGCAGAGTGGAAAGTAGGATGACAATAGAAAAGACTGGTAAGACTTGCTAAGACGAGGGTCAAACACACAGGCAAGAGGAGCTGGGAGACCTCGGTGGGTATGAAGAGAGGAAGCCCAGGACACTGGTGTGGACCAGCAACAACAGTTTGTATGCAGTAAGAGAGGAAGACATGTCCAAGGCAGACCCAGGGAAGTGACATTCCTAAGTCTGTGTGTCACTCTGCTTCCCTATGAAGTCAGAGGATCCAAGGCTCAGGGGTGAATGCTCCCAACAGTAATATAGTGTGTGAGAGCGAGTTAACCTGGGGCCCTTCTGGGGATCCCCACATGAACCCTGTGGCCCTCAGTCTCTGTAGCTACACTGAGGACCTGTCACCAAGAGCTCTCTTGCTGCTGGTACTCACAGAACATGCCCAAACTTCTGCAAAGGGCAGATCTACCACATGCCAGCAAGGGATCCGCCAATTTTATGAATTGTTTCTAAACATCCCTCTCTGTTTTTGGCATTTCTCTGGAAAACATCAAATGCACATGGTGGTTTGAGCCAAACCAAGCATGTGGTTTTACAGCGTACAGGTCTGTGAACATGAGCTCCAAATATTAATCAGGCTTGGGCTGAGAAGCCCTGAAGTGACATCAAGGCATCAATCATAGCCCAGCTGAGCCAGCCCAGGGGAGAGGCCAGTCTAGCACGCAACAGCTGAGGGAGACAGCCTCACCTATTGTCTTAGTTAGGGTTTCTATTGCTGTGAAGAGACACCATGACCACGACAACTTTTATAAAGGAAAACATTTAACTGGGGCTGGCTTGCAGTTCAGAGGTTTAGTCCATTATCCTCATGGCAGGAAGCAGGATAGCGTGCAGGCAGACATGGTGCTGGAGAAGGAGCTGAGAGTTCGACATCTTGATCCACAGACAGCAGGAAGAGACTGTGAGATACTGGGTCTAGCTTGAACATCTGAAACCTTAAATCCTGCCCTCAGTGACATACTTCCTTAGAACAAAGCCACACCTACAATGCTCCTAATAGTGCCACCTCCTACGAGCCTAGGGGGCCATTTTCTTTCAAACCACCATACCTATGAGGCAGGACCTGAGCTGTGGTGGATAGATGAGCCTGGAGCGTCCAAAATGAAAGGAAAGCAGGGAAAGTGATGTCCTAGATGCTCTCTACTAAAGTAAAGAGAGCTGGACTCAGTTACCAGACAGGTCCCAGGAGCCCATGCAGAGCTGAGCCAACCTGCTCAGCTTCACACTCCTAACTGCCCTGTCCGTGGGTCTCCAGAGGCTGACACCTGGAACTCCCTGACCTACCTCCCATTTGACTGGCCCTCTCTGAAATCAGTATGCTGTCTCTGGGGGCATGTCTGCAAGCCCACAGGGATGACTGGTAAAGAATGTGGTTCCAACCAGAGTGGACTTCTGGCTACCACACTCCTAGCCTGTGGGACTCAAGGAGGAACTTACGGAGTTGAACATCTTTGCTTATTGAGATCTGAAGTCCTGTGGTTAGTTTTCCAGGCTGTGGTGACCAAATTCCCTGGTCAGGGGTTAGGGTTTTAAACAACAGAATCTATTTCCTCACAGCTTGGTTTGTTTTTGCCAGAGAAGTCTCCTCGGCTCACAGGTGGCTGCCACCCATTGTGACCTTCTGTGTCCACCCTCAGAAGGACTCAGAAGTCAGACCGGATTAGGGTCTACACTCATGGCCTCAATTTAACCCAGTCACCTTTTTCAAGATCATGTCCCCAAATGACACTCCCAAGCCGAGGCTCTGGGTGTTGGGCACCAGAACATCAGCAAACAAAATCAGCTAAGGGTTTGACAGATCAGTTCAACATGACTTCCCAGTCCATCTTCCTTGGCTTGCCCATATTTCAGTCAGTTCTCAATTTCTCTCCAAATCTGTTTTGTCTCTAAGGTTCCTTTCCCACTTTGGAAAGTGTGTACTGAACGAATATTCTGTGGTGAGAAGTGCTTACACACTCAGTGTCAAAGGGGGGGAGGGCAGAGGAGGTGGGGGGTGAGGGGAGGTGGGGGAGGGAGGGGAAGGCGGGGTAAGGTGAGGCACATCACCATCCCTGGCACTGTCTTTGCAGGCCGTGGGAATAGTTTGAGCTCTCAGCAGGGGGTCAAGGAAGAGACAACTGCCACACCCACGACGGTGTCGCCCCTGTGACAAATGCCTTGGATGAGGTGGTCACGTGGGAAAGGGGGGTTTGCGGCCCTCGGGTCTATGCCCCCGGCGACCCCTTCTCAATCAGCCCGAATCATGGTGCCAGGCTACACGGAACCACGCAAAATCTGCTTGCAGAGGCTGGCTGGCACTCTGCCTTTTTCTCTTTGCAGCTGTGATTATTGCTGTTTCCTTGTGTATTGATTTCAGGAGGTTAGCTCTCAATGTTCCTGATGTGCCCCATAAAGAGAAGTGGCCTCAATACCCCCACCTATGATTCAAGTTTTTAGGCAAACAGTTAAAGAGGGTCCTAGAAGTTTGGGGGAATTTATGAATGATTTAGAGCAAAAAGAACTTATGACTCAGAGGGACGAAGATTCTAGCGAAGAGTGAATGAAAGTAAAAGTTCAGGAACTCATAAGCAATCCACACACGCGCAGCCAACAGCAGCTACAAGGAAGCAGTTACAGAAATTAGCCATTCCTACAAGAATTATCCAGGGACAAATAGAGTTTCTCATCAAGGGTCGGTGGTGGCAACCCCCTAACTTTAATCCTAGATATAATAATTATTTAGAGCCATTGCCCTTTACGGGAGCTTATGATAAACATGGGAACTGGTGGGTGAATCATAATAGTATGAAAACAGAATGGCATAAGTTACAGTTCATGGAAAGAATAGCTAGGTTCCAACCCCCCTGGTGCCTTCTCACCCACAGGCAAAGGTTAAAAATTTTCACACAAATGAAACCATGGTTAGAACAATGGTGGAAAGGGTTTAATTTTGATACAAAACAAAGGTGTAATAATTATGTAGAAGGAAAACTTCAGCTAGGGCCATAATAGTCTCTGTCTGGATGAGAAACCACAAAAGAGGAAATAGAGTATGTACTCATGAGATCTGTTGATCACTCTGAGAGAATTGGTTGCTACATCATTGATTCTATGTCTAACACCCTACTGGCCGATTGCCATGTTTCATCAAATGACTGCATAAAATTCACTGCTTGGTCTGAGTAAAATTGCAGCAGTTTCACAGCATACTCTGGTGTCTGTCTGTCTGTCATCGCAAAATCCCACTAATCCTGAGTACCTTCACCCCGTTCTCCCTCGGTCTGGTGACCCGACTGAGACCCAGTCCGCGGCAGACAACCATTGTGCCCACTGTACCACCAGGCACTGGACATCTCATTTAACGTCCTTAACAGCACAGTTACTTTGCACAAGCTTTGGCCAAGTGTGTGAGTGTGTGCATGCCTGCATGTGTGTGCGGTTATGTTCAAATGTCTGTCTTTTCTGGAGCATAAAAGGCTTCCTTCTAATGACTCAACGTAAGTTCATCTCTCTGTTTGTCATCCTGTATTGTGTGTATGTATGTGTGAACACACACACACACACACACACACACACACACACACAGGGGTGAGTGTGCATATGGAGACCAGAGACAATATCAGTTGTCTTCCTCTAGCATTCTCCACTCCCCCACCCCCCTTTTTGAGATAGGGTCTTTCACGGAAGGAATCTAGAGCTCACCAATTTGCCTAGACCAACGGCCCCCCCTCCCACCCCCACCTCAGGCTGGAGTCACCGACATACTCAGCTGCTCCTGGTTTCCACACGGGTGCCGGGGCTCCAAACTCCGGCCCTCATGCTTGTGCGACAGACACTTTATGGTGAGCGTCTCCATCCCTCACGTCTTCTTACTCAGCACTCTTCATGCTTACAAGCAAGCAACTTCTTCTAAAACGCACAGATAACACACCCACAAACGCCTCCTCTAGTCTGAAATGCTTGTTTAGAAATAGAAACTGCATGCTATTCTGGACTTCCTTTATCACCTATGGCATACACAGGAAACATAAAATCTGTGTGATGGAAACTCATCTAAAGTCTAGAATTCACCGTCACACATTAAGGCACTAATCTTGGAGATTCTTAGAGCAGAGCACTACAAAGTCAACAGTTACCACAGAGGAGGAGCTGGAAGAGCTGCAGAGCTACCCTTGAGTGGGAGGAGAGCAGTCAAGAGCAGGAAAGCCTACGGGAACATATTAGAGGTAATAGTATCTGGCTCACAGGAAGCCAGGAATAGCGTAGACTCCCACCAGCCAGTCTAGAAAATCCCATGACTTGGTGGGCCTCCAGCAGTCATGAGGAGACAGGCTTTAGTAGCTGAGAATAAATACTTTAGAGCAGACTTCAGCATCCCACCTAACCAGCTTTAGAGTTTAAGTCTAAAAGGTGCAAACAGTTTCCAAGTAACTGCACCCCAGAATAAGCTCAACAGAATACACAGAAAGACAAAGGTAGCCAGCATCCCACAGTGCAAGTTCACACATATATACACGCTGTTCAACTAGCAACCAAAGCCACCAGATACAGAACACAGAAAAAGAAGGCCCGAAGTAAAAACTCAAATAAAAACTAACCCAGATAAGAGATACAGAGGCATTGGAGAAAAATACAACCACAATTTCTAGGCCTATCCACTTAAAACACTGAGATGTAGAAGATAGAAAAAGCCCAAGCTAAACTCTTAGAGGAAGAGGTTGTGAGAGGTTAAAAACAAAACAACAACAAAACCTTGGATGGACAAACACCAGATCACACTGAAATCCTTGTAACACAGGAAAGCATCCCACAGCTGCCCCACTTTTAACCCGGAAGGCAGGAGGCTGGTTCGTCAGCACCACCATCATGAGAAATGCATCGTGCTAAGCATCATGGTAGACCACTGGATTTCTCAGCTTTACTATCATCTCACAGGAATGCTTTCATATGTGTGGCCCATCACTGCCGGAAATGCCGCTAAGCAGCATGTGTTTACATCCTTTCCATGTGCATATAAACTACTCACCAAAATGGGTCATGTTCTGGGCTGTGAGCCAATTATCTTAAAAAGTGTTATATCATACAAACTACACTCCTCAACCATTATTTAACTAAAAACCCAACAAAACAAAATAGAGGAAGTCTCCATATGTTCACGATGAACTAACTTCTAGAAAGAAAAATAAAAGAAAAATTTGAAAGTATTTTAAAATGAATGAAAAAGGTCTGATAAACAAGTCCAAAGTTGTGGTATGTAAAAACCTATGGATTAAAAAAAATCCTCTGAATGGGTAGGATGGCTCATATCTGTAATTCTCAGCACCGAGAAGGCTGAGATTGCCATGGATTCAAGGCCAGCCTGGGTTACCCAGTGAGCACCTGGTCTACCAGGGCTACAAAGACAGACCCTGCTTCAAAAACAAAAACAAAATTTATCTGTTAGTACAAAAGTTATCTGCCTTCCATAGCTGGTTGTTTAGTGAAGTGGGTCTCCAAGCAGAGTGTCAAATTCATCCTAAGGGCGTGGACTTCTTGTTTTTAAATTCTTTATACAAAGCCCCTCCCCCATCTAAAATGAGACAGGGTCTCACTGCATAGCCCTAGCTGGCCTGTAACTCTCTAAGGCATTCGTTCAAAAGTGCACTCCATCAGGCCTCCTGGCTCAAAGTCTCTTTCATTTTGGGGATGGGAAGTGGACCCAGGACACTGTGCAAGCGAGATAAGAGCTCTACACTGAACTATACCCTAAGTCCTTGAGACGGGTCCAGATGTGTTGACTGGGTGGCTCTTGAACTCCTAGACTCAGGGATATCCCTGCATCAACCTCCTAAGTGCGGGAACAAGAGGCGAGTGCCACTGCACCCAGCCCTGAGACTTGCTTAGATATGTACCCTTGGACTCTGCTCCCTGAGTGATCCAAGGCAGCCAGTTTCTGGGGATGCTGATGCAGCCTGCCGCTCTGAGGATCACATTTGAGAATCAAGGCCTTGGTACACATGTCCAGATCTCTTGTTCAGTATGTTTGGTTCTATCAAAGGGCAGACACTTTCAAAACCCAAATGAGATCACAGTGTTTCATAACAGGCTTCCCACCCACCAGTGATTTCTAACTTTTCATTCTGTAACCTTTCCTGACATCAGACACACCCAACAATATTTAAATTCCTCTCACTAAGTGAAGCGCACTCACGCTCACGATCTGTTAAAACCAGCATCCAACCCACAGGACTGTGACTCGTACCTGGTTCAATTCGCTGAGCTCCTTTCAATCTAGATGAGCATGCATACCCAGCACCCAACACTGAACTACAGATTACAGAGTGTGTTTGTAGTAACTTAGAAGGAACTTCAGATGAAAAAGACAAAACAGCTGTACGCTGAAGCACCAAGTCCATTATGGTACAGGCTCAACCTACACAGCTGTGTGCTGAGCACATTACAGAGATCTTGCTACTCCAGATCTACGCAAAAGGAAGTTCTGTAATAAGGGAGGGCATGCCTGAGTCTTGGGGGCAAGGTTACCTGGCTGCCTGAAATCCTAACCCTGAGATTTCTATTTTTTTAATTAACTAATGTGGCGGGGTGCTGAGGACTCTAGGCCTTGTGCATGCTAGTCTCTACTATTAAGATACAACCAGCCAGGCGGCAGTGATGCACACCTTTAATCCCGGCACTTGAGATTCACTCTGTGAATTTGAGGCCAGCTTGGTCTACAGAGCAAGATCCAGGACAGGCACCAAAACTACACAGAGAAACCCTGTCTCAAAAAACAAAACAAAACAACAACAACAAAATACAACCAAATCATCATCATCTTCTTCTCCTTCTTCTCCTTTTTTTTTTTTAAAAAAGATTTATTATGTATACAGTGTTCTGTCTACATATATTCCTATATGCCAGAAGAAGGCACAAATCTCATTACAGATGGTTGTGAGCCACAATGTGGTTGCTGGGAATTGAACTCAGGACCTCTGGAAGAGCTGCCAGTGCTCTTAACCTCTGAGCCACCTCTCCAGCCCCAAAATCTACTTCTTAAGATGGGGTCAGCCACAGGCTTCAGCTACAGCAATCATAAAACAGTAATTATTCAGTTTTACCTATTTGTAAGTCACTTGTTTAATTTTCATTACCTTTGAAAAATTCCCCTGAAAAGATGTCATGGCTATTTTTATTTAATGTGTCAGGGAGCTTCAGCATGGGATAGGCCTGCCATCTTAGCAGGTTTTGAAGTATGTAATAATGGCTTGCAGAGTCTCACACTGGGACCTGCCCTGTCAGTCTGGGGCTACCTGCTGGCAGGGGCAATGCCCCATGCTGCCATGGTGACTGAGCTAAACTCCCTCACCTCCTCTAGCTCACCGAAAGTTCTGGGTGTCCTTCGCCCTGCGATCCTTTTAATCCATAACACCTGGCATGTTCCTCACAGGGCCCCATCTTGCCTCAGATCCAGACCCCAGGGAAGAAGCAAGGTAAGGGACTGTGACTATTCATAAATAAAGGACACCCAGCAAGGGACCTGTCATGCCAAATGACCACAGTTTCTGACATACAAACCACCAAAAGCACACTTGCCACGGCAACACTCTTCTCCCAGTTAGAAGGAACACAGGAAATGGATGGCCAATGCCAGGCTTTTTCCCATGAGTACTCACACCGACTTAAAAATCAGATCAGTTCATCAGGCCCAGAAACCGTCACTTTAAAGACCAGTGAGCTAGCCTTAGGGGCTTCTGAGTTATAATCCAAGGACAGAATCCGAGAAAGCCGAGTGCCTACTATGTGGCAGGTGCCTTACTGGGCTCATTTCCACTGCCAGAGGGAAAGATGTTACCCACCCAGCTGTCTGGGTTGGATGGAGTGGCTCCCTGACATAAGGAGGTCTGGGGGCAGGCAGCAAAGGTAACAGGCAGGACACAGTGCTTGGGCTAATAAGGCCCGAGGGGGACCGGTTACCAGCTTCATTGTGAAAGGCTGGGTAAGAACTTCTCTGAACTTGTCTGCTGTGATTTATGGATGGGAGACTACCCACCTGGGAGGAATGAAACCAAGCAGAGATTGGCAGCTGGGGCGTGCATGGTTCAAATCTGGACCATGGCCTGTTTTGGTATGGTTCCAGAGCAAATGGGCTAACAGTTTGAAGTAGGGGAAAAAAAATCTCAGTGAAGAATTGTATTTCATGATATGTAAAATCCATAGGAAATCGAAACTTTCACGGCCATAAACAAGGTGGGCTTCCCCCAAGTATGTGTGTGTGCAGGTGCACATGCATGTGACGGTCAGAGGAACACCTTAGGTATCATTCCTCAGGGCCACAGTCTACCTTATTTTTGACACCAGGCCTCTCACTGATTTAGAACTCGCCCATCAGGCTAGGCAGGCTGGCCAGTAAGCCCTGGGGATCTGCCCATCTTGCCTCTACGAGTGATGTTCAGCTGGAACACGGTGCACCCTTTTGCTCACAGCATCTGTGGCTGTTCCTGTGCAGCCTTGACAGGTGGGTACATCAAGACCCCCTTCTTCCATCAGACCAGACAGGCTCTGCGGAGGCCTCCTGGTCACCATGCTTCCATTTCAGGCTTCTGTGTCCACTGTTATCAAAAATTACCTTTGATCAGCCTCAGACCCATGTTCCAATCAGCTAGCACATAAGTACAAGGTCTTTAGGCTTAGATCAATAGCATTCCAGGCAAAGACCCAAGCTATTTTTTAAAGGCTGATAAAAAAGACTTCTCTGCTCTACAGAGAGATCCTTCAGGGACGGAAACTTCAGGGCCAGAGGGCAATGGGAGGCAAACTCACTAGGGGCACAGCAATCGCCTCTGCTAACAGAAGCTGCAGGACAAGCCCAATTAAGAGTAGAGCCCAATTAATAATCACCACTTCTTATTTACAACCCCAAGAAACACATCGTAGACTACAGAAAAACCTTCATTTTCCTTTCTAGGAAAGATAGTGCCCTGGTTGGAGGTATGGTTCTGTAGTAGAGTGTCTACCTAGCATGTGCTTGCCCTAGGTTTGATATGATGAGAGGGAGAGGGGGAGTGAGGGAAGACAGTGCTGGACTTGAGCATTTAAAACAAAGAGAAGTGAGGCAAAAGCTGAGCAGCAGTTCAAGTTGCCCGATTTTGACACCTTCTCACCCAGGGTCAAAAGCCACAGCCTTAGTCTGGCAGGTACTCTGGGGAACAACATGTAGCCTACACAAAAAACTAAGCAAAGCTAACCGAGGCAGCCCCAGGACTGGACAGCTGTGAGCAGCCTTCCAAAGGGAGCCTGGCCAAGGCAGCATCACAGCTGGGTATCAGAGTGATGGCAAGCCCATGCTCCTTGCAATACCACTCAGAGCAGCCCAGAGGAAGAAGCAACTCACATATCCATCAAAGGAGAAATGAGGGCATGAGATATGGTGTACATAGTACAGAGACGGAATCCATCATGAAAAAAGGAGACAAATCCTGCTGTATGGATGACCTTTGGAGTCAAATAAGCCCCAGGAACAGACAGGTAAATAAATAGTGCAGGACTCCAGATACAGACATCTAGAGGAGTCAGTTCTTAGAAACAGAAAGTTGAATGGTAAGTGATCAGGTTTTTCTGCACCCCCATAAGCCTCTCCACTGACACAGCAATCCAAATCAGACCAAATCAGACCGAATTAGAAAAATCCCAGGTTTAATGGGTAAAGCGTTCCCAAGTGATTCTCTGGCCCCCTAGAGAGGAGTGGGGACTAGAGACAGAAAACCATGTGTCTGTTTTCTGGGATGCAGCACCCTGTGAGAGTGGTCTTGAGCCTCTCTGGGGGAGGAGCTGTGTTTGGTGGGCTTTGAAGGGGTGGGTTTGGGGAAAGAGATGGGGGAGGGGAGCTGAGGTGGATCTTCCATCAGAACAGTAAGTGCCAGGGGTGGGGGTGCTGGGGCATGGTGAGTTGTGCAGCTGGTTGAGAGAGGTCTGCAAAATGACTGACTCTCTT
>CABHPH010135161.1:0-23005 GCA_902168325.1 Peromyscus nudipes
AAAAAAAAAAGGGCTTGCAGTTTCAGCTTTATTATTAACAAATGATTGATGGACTTTGCTTTTAGACTTCCCTGACCGATTTTTTTTCTGTTTCATCCATCCACTTTGTTATTATTTTTTTCAACTTATAAAAAGAGACCATTTATTTATTTGTTTCTCTGCTTATTTGTGTGTGTATAGGTCAGAGAACAGCTCTGGTAGTTGGTTCTCTCCATTGTGTAGGTTCTGAGGATCAAACTCTGGTAGGTTTGATGGCAAGCACTTTTACCCTCCCAACCCTCTTGCTAGTCCTAGTCTGTGTGTTCAGCCTTTTCAGTATAGGTGGGATCCTACATCATTAATTTTATATATTTCTAATGTAGTCAGCAAACATACTAAATGATTTAATTCCATTGTGTCTTGAACAGGTGGGTGGTACATACCTGTAATATACTCTGAAGGCAGAGGCAGATAAATTGCTCTAAGTTTCAGGCCAGCTTGGTCTAGATAGTACGTTCTAGGCTAACCAGACCTGCATAATGAGACCCTGTCTCAAAACAATTTTAAAATTATATCTTACTTTATAGACTTATTTATAAGGTCTTTGGTGAATGTATCATGTTTATCTAAAAGTACATGTTTTATATTTATACTATGGCTCAAATTATCTATGTTTTTGTTGTATGTATATTTGTGTATGAATGGAGGCCAGAGATCAACATTCTGTGTGTTCCTCAGTACCTCTCCACCGTGCTTTATGAGATGGAGTTGCTCACTAAACTTTGAGTTTACCTTTTTAGCTAGCCAGCTTGGTTGGCTAGCACAGCCCAGAGATCCTTCTATCTCAGGCTTTTCAGTGCTGGGAATTACATACAGGTGCTAGCCATTATTTTTATGTAGTTTAGACTTACAAGTAAATTAAATTTATTTTAGAATTACTTTAATAATATACAATTAATATACTATACAGTTCAAACATTTGAAGTGTGTAATTTCTGAATTTTTGTGCATTATATATGTGTATGTGTGCTTGAGCTGCAGACTTCAGGTTAAGATCTTATGAATTTTCCTAGCTGGGTGGTGGTGGCACATGCCTTTAATTCTAGCGCTCATACCTTTAATCCCACACCTAACTGGGCAGATCTCTGAGTTTGAGGCCATCCTGGTCTATGGAGTGAGTTACAGGACAGCCAAGGCTACACAGAGAAACCATGTCTTGGTGAGGGTGGGGTGGGGTGATTTTCCTTGGTGTTTTTTTTTTTTTTTTGAGATAGAGTCTTACTCTATAGTTGGAATGTCCTGGAACTCACTATGTAGACCATACTGGCTTCGAATTCAGAGATCTTACTGCCTCTGCCTCTTGAGTGTTTGTATTAAAGGTGTGAGCCACCATACACACACACACACACACACACACACACACCTCTAGTGTCTGCTAGTGATCCTCCAGGATCCCTTTCCCCAGGACTGGGATTCTAGGCTTGTGTTGCCATGCCCAGCTTGTTTCACGTGGATTCTGGGGGAGCTGAACTCAGATCCTTGTAAGTACAGCTGACAAATCCATCTCCCAAACTCATTTTCTTTTAATTCCTTCCTTCCTTCCTTCCTTCCTTCCTTCCTTCCATCCATCCATCCATCCATCCATCCATCCATCCAGTGCATATTTGTGTGTGGGTACGCACATTTCCATAATGTACTTGTGGAGGTCAGAAGACAATTTGCAGGAGTCGTTTTCTACATCTTTGTAGGAGTTAGTTCTCACAACACTGTGGGTCCCGTGGTTTGGTTGGTTCAGGTCATCAGATTTGATGACAAGTAATAGGTTTTCTGTAACCTGATAATAGATCTCTCCACCCACGAGTAAATCAGATTAAGCCAAACTGAAAAAGTATAACAACAGGTTTATTTGAGCAAATTAACTCCTGGGAGGGTTCTCCAGTCCCAGAGATCCAGGCTGGAGAAGCTGCATGCCAGAACTAAAGCAGGGAGATTATATAGCCTGTAGGCAAGGGGTGATGATGTGTCCACCACAAGCTGGAATGCTTAGGCAGTGACTTTGGCTGCTGGTGGCTGCAGGGGAGGAAGTTGAATGTGGAACTGGTCTTTTTGGCGCCTTTTCTTTGTTGGAGATTCTCTGAGAGGGAGGGGTTTGGAGAGAGAGAAGGGGGGGCAGGGGAGAGAGGAGGGGGATGTGGCTTTCCTGATCATGCAGGGGGCTAGCTGGAGGTTCCAACTGAACAACAGGATTTTTACTGCTGAGCTATCTTGTTGGCCCAATTTGTTTATTGTTGTTGTTATTGTTATTTGTATGTTTGTAAATGTGTGTTGCACACATGTTGTGGTGCTGCCATAGCAAGCATGTGGAAGCCAGAGGATACGTTTGTGGAGTTTTGTGTTTGCATATTTACACAGTTTCTAGAGAGAGAGCTCAGCTCTCCAGGTTTGCTGAGTCATCTTGCCAGCCTTTCCTCCTTGTGTTTACAAAGTATGTTTTCTGATGATGAATTCTGCTTGCTATTTTAATGTTAGTTATTTGTTTCTGAGACAAAATACCTGACAGAAACCTGGGCAGTGGTGGTGCACACCTTTAATCCTAGCACTCGGGAGGCAGAGGCAGGTGGATCTCTGTGAATTTGAGGCCAGCCTGGGCTACAGAGTGAGTTCCAGGACAGTCAGGGTTGTAACACTGTCTTGAAAAACCAAAGTGGGGGAAAAAAATCTGACAGAAAGAAGGAAGGGCCCAGAACGTTGACTACCTCACATACACAGTCCATTTCACCTAGGCCTCCAGTAACCCAGTTTAGGGTGGCTCTCCTGCTTGAGAACCGTCACCTCTCACAGACTCCCATCGCTCTGCTAGACTCTTCTGGGTGGTTGGCTGCTACAGTTCTGCCCATTTCAATTGCATATATAAAGACAGAGTTCTTTGTTGACAGTACTTGATCACATTTATATTTTGGGTCTCTCTCCTTTCTGTTTTTTGTTTTTGTTTGTTTGTTTTTGATTTTTCCAGACAGGGTTTCTCTATGTACCCTTGGCTGTCCTGGAACTCACTCTGTAGACCAGGCTGGCTTAACTCACAGAGATCCACCTGCCTCTGTCTCCTGAGTGCTGGGATTAAAGGTGTGTGCTGCCGCAGCCGCCACCACCACCACCTGGCTCTGTTTTACTGTTTTTTTGAGACAGAGTTTTTTGTGTAGCCCTTGCTGACCTAAAGTGTGCTTTGTAGAGTAGTAGGCTGGCCTTGAACTTGTGGCAGTCCTTTTAAAAAAAAAAAAACAAAACCAATAGACAGTCTTTATTAGCCATCTGGCGATTACACTGGGTGTTCGTGTCTCTGCCTTTCCAATGTTAGGATTAGAGATCTGTATCACAAGGTCTTCCAGTTGAACCTCCTGTTTTGTTCCTGAGTTCTCTGAGTGTTTCCTTTTTTTTTTTTTTTTTTTTAAAAAAAATATAGTTCTCTCTCTCTTCCTCCTTTTGCTATTCTGCAATGCTGGTTTTTACAATACTGAACAATTAAACCCAGAACCTTACACTTGCTAGGTAGTTTTCCACAACTGAATTACATCTCTAGCTTTGTTTTAATTTTGAGACAGGATCTCTACATAGCAGAGGCTGGCCTTTAAATCACCGTAACCCTGGCTGGCCTTAACCTGGCTCAGTCCTCCTGACTCTTGTGTTCTCTGTGCTACCAGGCTTTATTGTTTGTTTGTTTGTTTGTTTGTTTCCCAGAGCCTTGTAAAAGCTAGGTATTTGTTCTACCATTAAGGTACATCTGTAGACCCATTCAGTTATTTATAGCTTTTCTTTTGTTGATATTTCTCATTTCATTTATTATAGGTACGTTTTCATTCTATTTCATGTGTATTTTATTTATTTAATTTAGAGTCTCAGTATATATATCCCTGGCTGGCTTAGAACTTGACATGTAGACCCAGGTTGGCCTCAGATGCACAGAGATTTTGAGATCTGCCTGTTTCATATATATTTTAAAACTCTGCTCTCTCCAAAGTGCAAGTAATCTTGGAGTTGACATTTGTTGACTTCCTTTTGTTTTAACAATGATTAACCTTTTTTCTGGTTCTTTACAGGTCGAGTAATGTAGATCATCTCACAAACATTATATTATTTGTTGAAAAGGCCATGTTCTATTATCCTTTGAAGGGACTGATATTTTTAGTTCAGTAGAGTCTTTAGTCATTACTTAGCACCTCATAAACCAAGTATGGTAGAGCATGCCTAGAATTCTAGCACTAGAAGATAGAGACAGAAAGATCAGAATGTTAAGATATCCCACATATGAATTTGTACAAGACTATGTCTTAAAAATAAAAGAAATTGATATATTACTATCTTTGTGTGTGTATTTATGTGTGTTTGTGTGTAGAAGTTTAGGCATATACATGCCATGATGCATGTGTGGAGGTTGAGGACAACCTTGAATGTGATGTGGGTCCTCAGTATTCATTCTGTTGTTTGATGCAGGGTTGCTTGTTTCAAACTGTATGCCAGGCCTGCTGGCCAGTAGACGGCTTTCTTTCTCTTCCATTTAGCTGTAGAGCACTGAAGGTCACCCACATTCTCTGCTTTGCTCATCTCACTTGTTTGGCTTTACCCATTGAGCTGTCTCACCAACCCTGAAATTGAAAATTTTAAAATTAGAGTTGGTTGATTGGTTGCATTTAAACCCATTTTGTATGTATTTCGAATACCTATTTAAATCTCTTTTTGTTTTTATGTCTCTCTTTTTTCCCTTAGCTGGGCTAGTGGCTTGCCCTGTGTATGTGTGGTGTAAGGTCAACAAGAGATTGTGTTGATTTTATAACGGTGAAAGTAGCTTCTCTCTCCTCAGTTTGCCCTGTTTGGGATTCAGGGATTTTACTTTACGGACACCAAAGTTGTTCTGAACCCTCTAAAGGTTAACTCTGTCTTGCCGTCAGGGTAATGCTTTAAAACAATGGTGTACTCTCATTCTTTCCAAGTTTTCACTTAGTATGCATTCTAGATGCTTGCTCTTTTTTTCCCTTTGGTTTATGGAGACAGGGTTTCTCTGTGTGCTCCTGGCTGTCCTGGAACTCACTCTAGACCAGGCTGGCTTTGAAACTCACAGAGATCTGCCTGCCTCTGCCTCCCGAGTGCTGGTGTTAAAGGCGAGTGCCACCACCACCCAGCTTTAGGTCTTTCTTACTGTCATCCATTTCATTCAGGTAGCAGTTAACTTGTACAAACAAAAAAAAACCGTAAACTCCAGAATTTACAGTTACCTGTATTACAGATTTGTCCTCTCACAGGCTTACCACTTTCAGAAGTCATTTATTGTAGATTTTTAAAATGTATGATACAGTTCAGTTGATTGTAATTTTCTTTTTAATTTTTCTTGTTAAATTTTTGAGACAGGTCTTTATGTAGCCTAGGCGGGCTTCAGATTTACTATGTAGCTAAGGATAATCTTGAATTCCTCTTGCCTCCTTAAGTGCTGGTATTACAGTTGAGGTCCACCACACCTGGCCCAGTGCAGTCAGCCACCATTAAAGAAACGTTTCCTCTTTAGCCTAGATAGGGTCTCACTATGTAGTTAGTAATGGCTTGCCTGGAACTCGCTATGTTGACCAGACTGACCTTGAACTCAAGAAATCAGCCAGGTGGTGGTGGTTCACGCCATTAACCTTTAATCCCAGCAGGGTGTTGGTGGTTCACACCTTTAATCCCAGCACTCCCGAGGCAGAGGCAGGCAGATGTGTGAGTTCGAGGCCAGCTTGGTCTACAGCTCGAGTTCACTCCCCACCCCCACAAAAAGAAAGAAATCAGTTTGCCTCTGTCTCCCAAGTGTGCATCACTATGCTTGGCAAGCTGGTTCTTTTTTTTTTTTTTGAATGTATTTTAGGATTTATTTTTATTTATGTGTATGCTATTTGGGTGTGAGTATGCATGTTTGTGCCTGAAGAGGCCAGAAGAGAATGTCAGATCCCCTGGAATGGAAGTTAGAGACATTAGTGAGCCACCTGATGTGGATGCTAGGAACCGACTTGGATTCTGTGGAAGAGCAGCCAGTGCTCTGCACTGCTGAACCATCTCTCCAGCCCTCAAGCTGGTTCTTGCCTATATTAGAAACCAAAGTGATCTAGGTAAATGTTACAACCTTGTTTCTGACCTGTGTTGAAAATTGTTTTTTTTTTTTGTTTTTAAATGTTTTTTCACTGTAGCTCATACTAGCCTTGAGCATGGTAGTCCTGCTTCAGCCTCCGGAGTGCTGGGGTTATCTGGTATGTCCTCCATGCCGAGTTTTCTTTTTCCTTTTTTTTTCCCAAGGAGATCTTGGCATGTTTTCCGGGGTGGCCTCAAACTCCTAGACTTAATCTTCCTGCTACAGCATTCCAAGTGTTGTTGCACTCTCAATATCTGCTGCCTCATCCAACTTTGTTTTTACTAATATAAAATTCAGAATTTTGCTTGCTTGTTTTGAGAAACTATCTCATTGTAGTTTATAGGCTGTCCTGGAATTCTATATAGCCCATAATGACTTCAATTCATGGCAGTACTGCTGCCTAGCTTTCCCAAGTATTGGGATGACAGGCAAGGGCCACTATGTTTGACCTCAATATAAAACTGAAAAAGTTAAAAAAAAAAAAAAAGGGAGGTGTCCCAGGATCCCCCCACCCCCTTTGTTTTTTTAAGACAGGGTTTCTTTCTGCAGCAGTCCTGGTTGTCCTGGAATTCGCTTTGTAGACCAGGCTGGCCTCGAACTCACTGGAGATTGCCTCGCCTCTGCCTCCCAGGTGCTGGGATTAAAGGCGTGTGCTGCCGCCACCAACCATCTATGGGGCAGGATTTTTAAAGTATAATTTTAAAGAAGTTGTTAATCTAGTATTATAAGGAAAATTATGGTTATTTTGAGGAATGGAGAGATGCCTTAGCAGTTCTTAAAAGCATTTACTCCTTTTGCAGAGGACCTGGGTTAGTTTTCCAGCAACCACATGATAGGTCACAATCATCCATAGTTCCACTACCAGGGGATCTGGTGCCCTCTTTTGGACTCCATGGATACCTGCATACATATGACATGCATGCAGAGCACTCAAATATAACATAAAAATGAAACTTCAGAAAACAAGGTGTTTGCAGTGAATAGATATTTTGTGAGAAGTGTTCTGGAATTTTCTTGGTGGCAATGAATAGAAATGCTACTCTGTTTTTGTTAGTTTTGAAGTTATAGGAAAGATACGGTTTTGGTGATCTCAAAAAAAAAAACTTCATTGCCTTTTCCTTTTTTTTATTTTTAATTTTCTCTAAATAGAGATGTGAGCTGTGTCCCCATAAAGATGGAGCTTTAAAAAGAACAGATAATGGGGGTAAGTACAGTCTTTCAAAAAATATTGAAAATTGATACGGTATGGTGCTTAAAAGAATTTGGTAGTTCATATTACTTTATCAAACTAAATATTGTTATTAAAATATTAATAATGATGTAATTAATTGGAGACAAGGTCTCATTGTATGATCTAGGTTAACCTGAATACCCCATCTTCTTGCTTTATTATTCTATGCTCTGGGATTGTAGACGGGCAGTTATGTGTGGTTGAACTCATTTTCTGTATTCACACAGTTTGTCTTCATTGTGTATTAGCTGTTTATGCAGAATGATCTGCATTCTTCTACTTGAAACCTTAATTTATTTTATCTTTTGAGACAAGAGATAAAATACTGTGTATTCCTGGCTGACCTGGAACTCAATATGTAGACCAGGCTGGCTCCGAACTCACTGTGATCTGCCCGCCTCTGCCTCCTGAGTGCTGGAATGGAAGGTATGTGCCACCACACATGGCTTGGTTTTTGTTGTTGCTTTTAAGATGGCCTCACTACTGTGTTTCTCCCAGGTTCTGGGGTTACAGGACCAATTATACCTGGCCAAGTATTCTCCCTAATGTATCACTCCTAAGGGTGAGGTACCAACGACATCTAGCAAGGAGTTCTTTTGTAAGGATTCTGAGCATTTCCTCTTCTGAAAATTCAGAATCTGAAATGCTATTAAAATCCAACACCTTTTGAACATCGGTTTCAGATTTTGGATTTTTTTTTCTATAAATATTCAGAAAACTAAATCTCCCCTCTCTTCCAGTTCCAAGCATTTTGGATGAGGATTACCCTATATTTATTTTGCATCTCTTCTTTGAGTCATCTTCCCTGAGAAATTTGTCTGGTTTTTCTTTTCCCTCTCTTCTGTTTTCTCTGTCTTTTCTTCATTTCCGTGTGTATAGGTCAGGGCTTGGCACTTTCTGTGTAGCCCAGCCTGGCCTAGATGTCTGACAGTTCTTCTGCCTCTGCCTCATGAGTTCTAGTATTACAGGAATGTTCTACATGCCTGGATTAAAGTACTCACTTACTCCTTTATGTATCAGTACCATTCTTAACTATGTAGGAGGCATGAGTTGAGAGGACCAATGGAGCAGATGCCAAAACAGGCTGCTCCGTCTTCTGTCAGAGATCAGGCCTTAATTTCAGTTTCCTGAGACTGAACAAGCAGTTTCTGAGGAAGCCATGAACGAACAAAGGACAATCAATCTTCAATACCCCTGACAGCAGGGAAGAAGGAGATAGCACAAACCAGGCCTGAGCTAGCCCCCACAATCAATAGCTTAAGGTATTAACCAAATAAGGACAAAGCCTGGGACTTTGTCCAGGTCTTTCCCAAGTGGAAAAGCTATAACCTTAACCAGCCCCTGACTAGCCCTAGCCAATTGGAATGTACTAATATGATTGCCACTTGCTTAAGCCAATCATATCTGAGATGACCTAACTGCCCTAGGAACTCCCATTAGCTGTGCTTTAAAGGAGCCTGTGAGCGCCTCTCTGTGAGCGCCATTTTGCCTATGTATAGGATGGAGGCCCCAGCATGCTGGAATAATAAATGCTCTTGTTGATGGCATATGTGGATGTTGGTTTTTTGTGGGGCTTGTTAAACTATGAAAATTAAGTGACTGATATAGAAGTATAAAGAAAGATAGTTTTTCTTTTTTTCCTGTCGAGATGGTCATATAATAGTTCTCCCTTATTTTGATAAGGTTTATTTAACTGGTTTATTTTTGAAAGTAAAATCAGCCTATTTTCCTAAAATAATATGAGATTCATTTGGGTAATATTTTGTTAAAGATAATGATTTCTGGGGAGTTCAAAAAAAAAATTTGGATCTTTTTATAAAGGGGTTTAAAGCAGTGATTCCCCTTTTTTACATTATTTTTCAACTTTTATCAGCAATATTATGATGGTTATATAACACATTGGGAAACAGTCTCTTTCTGGAGGTATTTTTATAAAATTGGAACTTTATAATCTGTAAGTGTTTGGTAGAAATCACTGAGAAATATATCCTGAATATTCTCAAGATTATAAATCTGTGCAATTGCTTTTAGTGATTAAAGAATTTAAAATTTTCTATTTTGTTGGTTGGTTGTTTCATTTGTAAATGTTGGCAATTTATTGATTTCTCTAGTTTTAAAACTTTATTGGCAAAAGTTGATTGATTATTTTCTTAACTTTTTAGACAGACACAGTCATATACTGCTTAAGTTCTGAGAAATGTGTCATAGCTGCTTTCTTACTGAGTGAACATTATAGAGTGTATTTACACAAACCTAGACATACAGCTTACTACACATAAATTATATGATATAGCCTATTGTCTCTAGGTTACAAACACATATCATACTGCTATACTACTGAATAATGCAGATAGAGTGGTAAGTTGTTATAAATCTAAGTATGGAAAAGGTATAATAAATATCTCAATATCAAAAATAAAAACGGTTTACCTGTATAGGGTACTATGTAGGTGTGAGCTTGTGAAGTTTGTGAGAACTGAAGTTGTCCTGGGCGAGTAACTGAGTGAGTGGTATGAGAATGTGAAAGTCTAGGACAGGAAGGTATTCTTTTTTGTTTTTTTTAGAACTTTCTCTGTAGATCTGTCTTCCTCTACCTGCCTCTGTCTTTGCCTCCTGAGTGCTGGGGTTATCAAGCACTACCATTGTCTGCCTTTTGCATTTTTGTTGTTGTTTTGAAACAGAGTTTCCCTGGTATATAGCTGTAGCTGTCCTGGATCTCGCTCTGTAGACCAGGCTGGCCTTGGAACTCACAGAGATCCACCCGCCTCTGCCTCTGAGTGCTGGGATTAAAGTCCTGCACCCCCATATCCAGCTACTATAGCATTTTTACAATATAATTTTTTCATTTTTTTCACTTTTTGACTCTTGTAATAACATGAGCTTAAAATGTTATAGAACTATCTAAAATATTTTTGTATAATGACGTTATGTTCACCAAAAATACTTGCTTATACACACACACACACACACACACACACACACACACACACACACACACACACTGGGTCTTACCATGTATCCTGGTTTACCTGGAACTCTCTATAGACCAGGCCTGCCTCAAACTCAAGAGTGATTGATCCTCCTGCCTCTTTCTTCCAAGTGCTGGGATTGAAGATGTGTGCTATTTATTATATCCATCCTGTATTTTAAGGTTTTTTTTTTTGTTGTTGTTGTTGGAAAATTAGAAACAACACACATTATCCTTGTTCTGCATAACATCAGGGGTATCAATATCACTGTTTCCTACCTTCACCTGTCATCTTGAAAAGTCTTCAGGGAAGTCATATTCATGGACTGAGTATGTTGCTTAGTGATAGAGTGCTGCCTAGCATGTGTGAGGAGCTGAATTCAACCTCCAGTACTTCAGAAAGGCAAAAACCACTGCCACCAAAGAAACATGCCGAGCTATTAGAACTGTAGTAACAGTGCATTTTAGAATAACCCCTTAAGGACCTGCCTTTATAGTTGACATAGTTTGTTTTTAAAAGCAAATAGAAGGCATAAAAATTAACCATTAACCGATAGCATAGTTGCTTATTACCATTATTTAATATTGTACATACGTATAGTTATATGTGGGTAGCATATTGAATGTTTAGTGTAGTAAGTTTATTCAGACCAGCATCAGTATAAACATGTTAATAATGTATTGCACAGGGATGTGTAATTTCAGAAGACACTGGAAAAGTTTGCCTTCTTAGGAATCTTATGGGAACACATTTGTATATATGGTATATATATGTATCAATGTGTCTGTCATTGACCAAAATGTTGTTACAGTATGCCTGACTGTACCGTCAGCTGAAAATACAGTTAGTCTTAAAACTGCTGCACACCATACTTTGTCAGCACAGTTCTGGAGAGTTCTGGCTGTTTGATTGTGATGTTGCTATTGACTTATGGGGAGAATATGATAACACATGTTACTAGCCTAGAAGAGCTGCCAGACACCAAACTTGAAATTGTCTTTGATTTTGTGCCAGTGCAGAGTCCAAGACTTGTAAGTTAGGCCGTTGTAGGTTGTGTATTCTTACTGAACATCTTATTATGTGTTGAATAATTTCTCAGTGCTTTAGGATGATCATAGCTGTTTCTTGGCATGTAACATTGATCATTCTGTCTCCTTTTACACTAGTTGAAGTTTTTTGAGAATCTTAAATTACATATTCATGTGTTTTATGAAATTGTGGAAATTTGGACCCATTATTTCTACATACTCCCATCCACCTTTCTTGCTCCTCTCCTCAGGAGAATCCTTTTATCAATACGTGTATATAGGATTGTGTCCTGCAGGCATTTTACCCACACTCTTGTGTTTTCTCCAGTGTTCTTCAAATGATAATATCAGTTGGCTTATCTTTTACTTTTTTCTTTTTCTGTTTATTTGTATTTGCTGGTGGCATTGTAATATTTTTATTTTTATTTTTATAAAACTTAAAGATTTTTGTTTGGTTTTGATTTATCTTTTTAATAACTTCTATTTCTTCAGTATTTAATTCTTGGGAGTGTGTAAGATAGAAAATCTTTTGCATGAAGAGTTTCTATTAATATCTTCTGTGAATGAACCATACTTAAAATATAGTGGGCTTTTTTTTGTGTGTGTGTGCGTGCACATGAGTGTGTGTACACATGTGTGTGTATCTGTGTGCATGTGAAGCCTAGAGGTTGATGTTGAGTGTCTTCCTCCATCTACCTTATTTTTTGATACAGGGTATCTCATGGAACCTTGAACTCTAGACTGACTGGCTAGCAACCCTCTGTCCCGTGTGCTGTCAGGCAAAATACCTGGATTTTATATGTGTGCTGGGGATCCTGAATTGAAGGCCTTATGTTTACACAGCAAGCGCTGTACCTGCTGAACTATCTCCACAGGCCATACCCTTTAGCATGAATCTTAGAGAGTCTTATTAATAAAATCAAACCTGAGCCGGGTATTGGGGTGAACACTGGAAGGTCAGAGAGATAGAACAAGCCACAGCTATCTCACCTTGCTGGATCTTCAGCTGGTCTTGCTTCCTCAGACTGGAAGCCTCTCTATGTCCTCATATCCAAATGACTCTCAGCTGAACTGCTGCTAGAAGCCTGAATGCTTAACCAGGCCAAATGCTTCTCCAGGCCAAATGCCTCTCCAGGGCAAATGCCTCTAGTTTCTGGTCCTCACGCCTTATATACCTTTCTGCTTTCTACCACCACTCCCTGGGATTGAAGGTGTGGGTCACCATGCCTGGCCGTTTCCAATGTGGACTTGAACTCACAGAAATCCAGAGGAAATTGTCTCTGGAATGCTAGGATTAAAGGTGTGTGCTACCACTGCCTAACCTCTGTTTAATATTGTGGCTGTTGTGTCTCTGACCCCAGATAAGTTTATTAAGGTACACAATATTTTGGGGAACACAATACCACCACAATACCCCCCATTTTCCTTATTTTAGAATGTATGTATGCATTGTATTGTGTGGCATAGCTCAGTTGTAGGGTGCTTGCTTAGCATGCTTTGAGATATATCTTCTAAAGCATTGCAAAACCAAGCCAAGTGGTGGCAGCACGCCCCTTTAATACCAGCACTCAGGAGGCAGAGCCAAGAGGATCTGAGTTCGAGGACAGCCTGGTCTACGGATCGAGTTCTAGGACAGCCAAGGCTACACATAGATGCCCTGTTTTGAAAAACCAAAAGAACCAAAACAAAACAATCCTTTCCCCTTCCCCCCAAAAAATCCTGAATATAATTGAATGTTATAATGGGTTAACTCTGGAGTAAAGTTCCGCCTTTCCTTTAGGGTTTAGTTTTTGTTGCTGTGTTCTTATTCTTTTGTTTTTAGTGACTTCTAAAGTGTTTATTTTTGTAAGATAATTGCTGGAGACTTCAGTTAGTGTTTTGGTGATGATTTCCTTGAACATCTAGTATAAAATAGTGAGAAAAGGGGGGAAATTAAAAAAGAAACAGTCTACCTGTATTTTGTGTTCTTCCTGTGATATTTTCATGCTGTTTACCACTCTGTTTACCCCTTACTTCCTGTTTTTACCATACTTTGATTCTAGTTAGAGATAAAAATTGATGGCTGTCTCAAGTCTTTTTTACACAGTGGCTCTCAACCTATGGGTCACAACTCCTTTGGCAATTCTGTATCCCCTATAATATTTGCATTGTGATTCATAGCAGCAAAATTACAGTTAGGAAGTAGCAATGAAAATAATTTTATGGTTGGGAGTCACCACAACACGAGGAACTGTATTAAAGGGTTGCAGCATTAGGAAGGTTGAGAACCACTGCTTTAGAAGGTGAATTCAGCCCTCGGCAGGTCTGTGCCAGAGACTTTTCTTAGTTTTTCTTCCTAGGCTTTGGGTGCTCAATGTGGGCTTCAAATATAATCTTTTTCTCCAGGCATCTGTGGGTTGTTTGCCTGTCATTGAATTTAAGGGCTACTTTCTCTTCTGAGTGAGCTCTGAGAGCAGAAGGACAGGCATGTCTCAGTCCCTGGTTAGCTTTCAGACACTTTGGAGCAGTGACAGATACACAGTGTTTTGCACATCAGAAGCCAGGGATCTCTACACTGGGAACTCCTGCTGTTGTATTTAAGACTCCGAACCTAAAGCATTTATATGCTAAGGGGAGGAAAGAGGTCAAAGAGCTCCTATCTTATTCATTCATTCATTCATTCATTCATTCATTCATTCATTTGCCTTTTACTTAGTTGAGTAGGTACTTGGTTGCTGTAAACCTTTCAGTGTTTTCCAGAGTTCTATAAGAGAATTTAACAATTTCTATGTAATTTTTATTGTTTCTGGTGTGGTACCTACCTTTGTACCTCCCACCATATTTTGTTGGTATAAATCTGTATATTTTGCATCCTATGTGTATATATTTATATATGTACAGTCTCATGATCTAGGCTACTCTTCTTTAGCCTCTTTAGTACTGGGATTACCACTGTGAATGCCCTACCATGACTTACCCTTGTAACTTTTTTTTTAAGATTTATTTATTTATTTTGTATACAGTGTTCTGCCTGCATGTGTGCCTGCAGGCCAGAAGAGGGCACCGATCTCATTACAGATGTTTGTGAGCCACCATGTGGTTGCTGGGCATTGAACTCAAGACCTCTGGAAGAGCAGCCAGTGCTCTTAACTGCTGAGCCATCTCTCTAGCCCCCCTTTAACTATTTTTAAGCTTTGTTCTGAGATATGGTTAAGGTTTTGGGAAACAAATCTTAAATTTGTTAGGTTAATTTGTATCAGTGTTGATCTAGGGGATTTATTCCTGACCATTGAGGCAATAATTCTTTGGTTTTAGTTTCTTTCCCCCTCCTCTCTTTCCTTTCTTGCTTTTCTAGGCTTTTTGGTTTTTCAAGACAGGGTTTCTCTGTGTAGCTTTGCTCCTTTCCTGGATCTCGCTCTATAGACCAGGCTGGCCTCGAACTCACAGAGATCCGCCTGCCTCTGCCTCCCGAGTGCTGGGATTAAAGGCGTGCACCACCACGACCACCACCACCACCACCACCCGGCCCCCTTTCTTGCTTTTTTAGGCTTGCTTCCACCTCCACCTTACAAGTGTGGGCCATTTCATCTGGCAGTGTTTTTTTTTGTTTTTTAAGATTTATCTTTATTTTATGTGTATGTGTGTTTTGCCTGTAAGTATGTATGTGAACCATGTGCATGCCTGGTGCCTGCACAGGCCAGAAGAAGGTGTCCAGTCCCTGGAGTTAACAGTTGTGAGCTGTCAAGTGGGTGCTAGGGACTGAACCCGGGTCCTCTGTCTGTAAAGAGCAGCAAGGCTCTTAACCACGGAGCCATTGCTCCAGCCTTTGTGCTTTCCTTTCCCTTTTTTTCTTTCCTTTCTTCTTTTGAGGCAGTCTTATTGTATAGCCCTGGCTGACCTGGAACTCTCTCTGTAGTCCAGGCTGGCCTTGAATTCATAGAGACCTGCCTGTCTCTGCCTTCCATGTGTTAAGATTCAAGGTGTGTACCAACACATTTGGCCTGCATTTTATAGTCAGTCTCCACACATCTCTCACCCTCCCCCATCCCCAATTCAAGCTTCCTTTTTGAATAATTTTTCCTTTTTGAGGAAAATGGTGCTTTCTTTGGTGTTTGAAAGTTCTTTTTGGTTTGTTTGGTGGTTTTTAAGAGATTTTCTTGCTGACTTGAATTCTTTGTATGTATTTGAACAGAATAAACATACTAATATTCTGATAACTCCAAATTGTAAATTTGATTTTCTTGTTTGTACTGGATTTCACTTGTGCTGTCTTACTTTCATGTGTTTAGTGATTTTTATTCTAGAAATTCTAATTAACAAATTATGGACATTATTTGTGACTAAGTTGTGGAAAGCTATTATTTTCCTTTAGAGTATATTTATTTGTTTGATGCCGGCCACTTGTTTAGGATTGCTTTGTTCAAAGTTTAGCGTTTAAGATGATTAAAGCCTAGGTGTGATCTTTCTGAGGTCCATGGTATATATGATTTTTAATCCTAGCTTCTAGTCTTTCAGTATTACTGCTTCCCTTTGTCTGTGGCTCTACCCCACCTTCCTGGAATTCTTTTTCCAGTTTTACAGTAACTCTTAACCATAACATCAGCTCTTTAGCCTCAGTCACATTTTTATAATTAAAAGAAACTTTAATATCAATTGGTAATATTTCAGATAAAGATTTAAAATAGAAAAATGACAACCATTATATGAGCATTCAAAATGTTGACAAATTATAAACAATACTGTCAGATGTAAGATTATTAAGAAGTGTTAAAATCATTCCTCTTTTTCTTTCCTTGATGACGGTGAGACTGGAACCAACCGTAGCCCTTGTAGACTAAGGCAGGTGCTCTGCCTTTGAACTGTCTCCAGCCTTTTAAGACTTGAAGCTTTAAGCTATTTAAAGCTCTAAATTACTTATTGGAGAACTGAGAATGGAACCTAGAGCTTCACAGGTTAATCAGGGGTGCCAACTAATGAATTATACAACCTTCACGTTATTTATGCATTTATTTGTTTTTGGCTTTTTAAAATGATCTTAACTTGGCATTACAGTCTGATCTTCAACTCACTGTGTAGCGTTGACTGACCTGGAAATGGATAAATTCCTTTTGATTTAGTCTCAGAGTGTTTAGAGTGCTGGGAACCATCATAGCTGGTTTCCTTAAATTAAAGTGGTTTTCAGAAGTAGTGTTAATCTGAACTTAGTCTGCCCTTAAGTATCAATGTCAGCACCTGAATACATAAGTGCTCCCTTTGTTTATGTTCAGTGCATAATAGATGCAGCCATGATTAGGACCCTCTGCACCGGTAGTGAGCGGGTGACAATTATTACATTAATAATGCAGCAGCTAGATTTTTATTATGGTTTTGTTATGAATTTGCTTAAATAGTCTTTTAAGGGATCTTTTAAGACAGATAGTAATTTTATTTTTTGATAAAACTACTTGAAGAATGACATTCTGTATTTATTTATTTTTAGGTTGGGCTCATGTGGTTTGTGCCCTCTATATCCCAGAGGTACAATTTGCCAATGTCTCTACAATGGAGCCAATCGTTTTACAGTCTGTCCCACATGATCGTTATAATAAGGTACAGTGGACGTCATCTTACTGTTGTCTGCACTTTAGTTTGGAAGCCAGGAGCAGAAAGGAGGGGGGCTTTAGCTTTTAGGGTTCTGGCTTTTTTGTTTTCTTAAAAAACTAAAGACCTCCCTCTAACTTCATAGAGATTTGGAGAAAAATAGTTACCACCTTAAGTTACAGTATTAAAATAAGCTCACAAGAGTGTAAAAGTGATAAATCTGTGTCATCTTTTATTCTAATCTAGGTGTTTATTGATATTTTCAGGACATTGCAGTCTTCA
The DNA here is from genome assembly GCA_902168325.1 of Peromyscus nudipes. NCBI lineage: Eukaryota > Metazoa > Chordata > Mammalia > Rodentia > Cricetidae > Peromyscus > Peromyscus nudipes. The sequence goes on from CABHPH010135161.1 coordinate 17,197, forward strand.
GTGCACATTTGTCCTTGAAAATTTACTGACCTCTTGCCTTATCAAGTGTCAAGGTTTTTATTAGATTTCAATTAGTCATTATTTTCCCATCATTAGTCCTAAGTATTTGGGACATTGAGGCAGGAGGATGAGTTTGACCCCAAGAGTTCAGGGCCTACCTAGGTAACATGTTTGGAGACCCTGTGTTTTAAAATAAAAACACTTAACCATTTGCTTTATCTCTTCCTAATTTAATGTACACACACACACACACACACACACACACACACACACACACACACTGTTGTTTGATGCTGCTACTGCATTGCCAAGACTTTTCTGCTGTCCATTACCTTTAGATAGTTAGTATTACTGTGTGTGTAAATGAAGGTACATACTGCTTCTGTGGACGAATGTCATGATAGTCAGTTTTGAGATTTCAGATATTTTAACAATAATCTTTTGATTAATATTCATTTAAAACATTTGAAAAAGTAAATCTTCCTATTTAAATCTTTTGACTTTTTCTGTGTATTTTTGTGTATCTCACATGTGCTTATAAAACATTTAGATCATATTACTTACTCTTTCCTCTATTTTTGCATCAATAAATGGTATTTCTGTCATAACTTTTCTGGCTTCTTAGTCTTTAGTACAGAGTATTGCTGGATTCAGTCAGCTGTGGAGAAGCCCCTCATAGAAGGGCCTCTTGTGGTGTCTGGTTTCATACTGCTAGGGTTCCATGTGAAAGGGTGTGATTGTTTTGGAAGTTTCATTATTGTGTGAAACTTTTCTCTACAATGTCATTACCAGTTCTTAAGTAATTATCATGTTAAGTGCGATTATGTTACCATTAAAAGTACTGTTGTTTTTAAATTCCTCTTTTCAGAGTTTTTTCAGGTTTGTTAATTGACCTTGTTTTATTACAACTTTTTTTTCTCTTCAAGGTGTTTTGTGTTTTCTTCTTGGGGTTTGTTTCGCTTGCTTTGTTTGGTGGAGGCAGGCTTTAGACTTGCTAAGTAGCAGGAAGGTAACCTTGAGTTTGTGATCTTCCTGCTTCTACTTCCAGAGGTTTGGATTATAGGTGTGTGCCAGATGCTGTCCAGAGAATAGCTTTCTTTATAGAAGTGTATATACTTTCAGTATTTTTAAATAATTTTTAATTTTCATGTTTGAGTGTGGTATATGTATGTGTGTTGTATGTGTACATGTGTGTGTAGGTGTGTGTCAAGGAAGTCAGAAGAAGATGTTGACTGTTCTCTATTGTTTTCCACATTGTTCACTGAAACAGCTTTCTTACTGAACTTGAAGCTGAAGGTGTTTCTTTTTTTTTTTTTCCTCTTTTGGCTAGGCTGGTAGCTAACAGTCCCCAGCAATCCTCTCTTCCCTCTGTCTATAGTGCTGGGGTTAAAGGTGTGTGCAGGACCGCACCTTGCTTGGTACATGCATGCCAGGATCTGAACTCAGATCTTCATAGTCACATTGCACTGACTTGCCTCTCAAACCTGTATTTCTTAGTACCTTTAAAATTCATTTAAAAACCTGTTCTCTTTATAAAGTTTCAAATAAGAAAGTTTATATACAAGCTGTGGCAACAGGATAGAGTTCCTCCTCTCTTATGCTGTACTATATATTCCTATAAAGATGGACGTTCTTGGACTGGAATAGCTCAGGGTTAGATATGTGCCAGGTCCTGAGTTCAGTGCTCTAGCACCACAAAATAGAGAAGGAAGGATGGTACTCATACATCTGTAATGTAACTATCAAAATCAGGACTCATTTATGTTTTCGCATTTTCCCCAGAAATGTGTCTCATGCAAAAATAACAGAAGTTTTGTTTCTTTTTTTAATCTCTTTTAATCTCAAAGAATAACATAATCTTTCCTTGACTTTTGTCAGTTTGATACTTTAGATTATTGTAGTTTTTAGTTATTTTGTAGCATATCATTCTATTTGGACTTGTCTGATGGTTCTTCTACTTTAGTGGATTGTATTTTTGAAGGGAATACCACAGAAATGATTTTGTGTTCTTTTTTTTTTTTTTTTTTTTTTTTTTTGGCCTTTCAGGACAGGGTTTGATTTTGTGTTCTTATTGCATTTTGTCAGGTGGCACACTGATTTCAGTTTTTCTGATACCTTATAATCTTACTTTCATCATTATTTAAGGGGATATCTGTCAAGGTTCTCTACTATTAGGTTGATTTCATTCCCTTTTTAATCAATTGCCATTTTGTGGGAAAGTAATTTGTATGTAAACATCTTGTTCTGTGTGCCTTCTGTCTTTTACTCATTTTGGCATTCATAACTATTTCTTAGTTTATTGTTAGGATTCATACCTAATTCTGTAATTTTTTAAAAACATTTTTCATGCATTCTGTTGTAACAAAATCCCTGTTATAGTATGGACTTAATGTGGTGCTATCATATTTTGTTTTTAGACAGGGTCAAATGTATATCAAGCTAGTCTCATTTGCTATGCAGATAAGGATGAACTCAAAATTTCATTAAAAAATACTTATTTGATTTATTTACGTATGTGTATGTGCCTGCATGTGTGTGCACCATGTATGTACTGGTGCTCATGGAGGCCAGAACAGTGTGTTGGATCTTCTGGAATTGCAGGTATAGGTAGTTGTGAGCAGGTTGATATGGGCACTGGGAACTGAACCTGGGTCTTCTGCAAGAGCAGCAAGTGTTCTTAAGTACTACGCCCCATGACCATGAACTTCTGATCCTTCTGCATTTTTCCTGAATGTTGGGATTACAGGCACGCACTACCATGCCTTGTTTGTTCTGCTCTGGGGAATCAAACTCGGGTTCTCATGATGCTGAGCAAGCACCTGGCCACCCAAGCCACAGTCCCATATGTTTCTATTTTATTTTAATAGCTCATACTCTCTTACCTTCATTTATTTTGATGTTCATGTTATGTTGCTGCTTGGCTGATGGCATCTCTTTAATCTGCCTCCTTAGTCTCTTGACTTGTTTCTTTCTTTCTGTGAGCATTTTCTTTTCATATAGCAGTGTATTATGTGTGAATCATCTTGATACATTGGTGGTCTAGTACTACTAGAATTAATTTTCTCCAAGGAATGAGATTTTCTTTTACACGAGAATGACAGTTAGAAACCAATACACTAAATGTACTTATTGTTCTTAGGGCATTTTGGGTCTCAGGTTCTCTCAGTTGGTATAGTTAGAAAATAGATAACCTGCTTATTAGCACTGCAATGCAAACTTATATATGTTAATATTTATGTCATTTAAATATGTTGAAAACTATGAGGTCATAGTTATTTAATTCTGATGCAAAATTTGGATAGATATACCTCTGTACAGTATCTGTGTTTATATATTGAGAGTACATAAACTTAATGACTTTAGCAAATGTAAACTAGAAGATCTAAGCCTATTATCATTATTTCTTGTCATATTATGACTTGTTTCAGTCCAACCGATACATGACTTCCTTTATCTTCAGTAATGTGCTTATTTGATTCATCTTCTTATATGAACGGATCCTTGTTGCTTACTGCTTCATAGCTTCTTCATGCAGGCCCACTTGCTTCTTGCCCTGCGCACAGTCCTCCATATCCTCTCAGGGTTTGGAGGCTTCACTCCACTAGTGCCTGCTTTCCCCTGTGCTTCATCTTCACGTGTTCTGATACCATAGTGGTCAGATTGTGACCCTTGTGTGAACTGCCCCCCCCCCCCCAACTCCCCAGTGTAGAGATTTTCCTTTTCCTTGCTTGGTCCCACCTCATGGTTTTAAGAATAAAGTTATTTGAAGAGGGAGAGAGAGGGGCGAAAGGAAGAATGAATCACCTAGATGTAAACCTTCAATCCATCTAAATTAATGTTACAACCTGACAAAATACGGGCCCTTTCACTCTGACCTAGTCAGTCAGTTTTTTTTGGGGGTGGGGCGGGAGACAGGGTTTCTCTGTGTAGCCCTGTCTGTCCTGAAACTCTGTAGACCAGAGTGGCCTTGAACTTACAGAGATCCTCCTGCCTCTGTCTCTTGAGTTCTGGGATTAAAGGCATGCGCCAGCATCTCCTGGCATTGGTTAGTCGTTTTTAGTCCGTTTTTTACAGTGATTTAAAAACCCATTTGTCCAATTGTAAAATCTTGGGTTTGCATTTGGATGCTTTTGTGGGGGTTTTTGTTTTTTTTTTTTTTTGTATAGAAGCGTATAAATAATTCCATTGTATGACTGTTTTTATTATAGTACTATATACTATTTTAAATCATTACAACTTTGCATAAAATGTACATGGTTAAACAAATATCTATTTTTCTAGATGAATATTAAAATTCAGTTTTTAATTTTTTTTTATTTTTATTTATTTATTTTTTTTACTTTTAATTTGTTTGTTTTGACTGTCCAGGCTATCCTGGAACTTGCTCTGTAGACCAGGCTGGCCTTGAACTCAGAGATTCTCCTGCCTCTGCCAGCCAGGTGCTGGAATTAAAGGTGCGAGTGCTCTTAACTTCTGAGCCAACTCTCCAGCCCCAGCATACAATTCTTTTTGTTTTATTTTGCTTTGGAGACAGGGTTTCTCTGTGTGGTTTTGGTGCCTTTCCTGGATCTCGTTCTGTAGACCAGGCTGGCCTCAAACTCACAGAGATCCGCCTGGCTCTGCATACAATTCTAAAATCATAGTAATAATTTGAAAATGGATTACTGAATTTTGGAGGACTTCAGTCCAAGATGAATGTCAAAGCGATGACTTCCAGAGAATTTATTTATTTATTTGTAGTACTGGAGCTTCCCAGGACAAAACTTAGCACATTGTAGGCACTTACTATAGACACGTGTTGTACAGGCTAGAACTCGAAGTGAAATTGAGCATTCTGTAGAGGACACTCCAGCATTTGTAGCAAGAAAACCGCAGATCCATATGTTACATCTAAAAAGCTTGCCAGAAGTTAGTATCTTTTATGCCATCATATGCATACTATAGTGTTTTTTTCATAAAGAAATAAGTGAAAATATCACTTATTTTGGTATGTTGACAGTTTCTCGGAACTTTTGGAAGACTCCTGAAAAGAGCAGTTGACTTGGGCTCTTCCATCCATCCTGAAGCATAGAGTTTCATCCATAGCTGGTTCCAGTGCTGCTAGATTAGTATATTTTTCTTTGACAAAATAATATGATTTATATAAGTCAATTTATTAATTTGGTATCAAGGAAAATAGCAGATACAGTAGAATATGCAGTTTCAGAAAGGGTATGAAAATTAAAGAACAGTTTGAAGACAGATAGATTAGCTTATATAAGTAGCTTGTATTTTAAAAGTAAGAAAAAAGGTTATGTCTATATATTTCTAATCCCAGTGGGTTATAGTTGATTGAGATGCCAGATAGAAATCAAGGCATCTAAAAGCAAATGTTAAGGGCACAGTTAGTGTTAAAATTGAGATAGTGAAGTTTTCTACAAACAGTATAGCCATTTTCAGATTAGTAGCAGAGTATACCTAGCAGTGAGCTCTGATTTTATTTATTTAATTTATTCTTCTTCCTTCTTTCCTTATTCCTTTCTTTTCTTTTCTTTTCTTTTTTTTTTGAGACAGGGTCTCACTATGTAGCTCTGGCTATTCTGGAACTCAATATGTATGTAGATCAGGCTACTTTGAACTCAGAGATCTGCCTGCCTCTGCCTCCTGAGAGATTAAAGGTGTGCATCACCACACCCAGATTATATATATGTATGTATGTATAAAAATATATTTTTTAATTTGAGAATTTTACATATAGTCAAATGTATGAAAATTTCACCTGTAGTCAGTGGTTTGATTTTTTTATATCTATATCTATATATATATATAT